>CAJQUW010007277.1:0-30508 GCA_907163375.1 Prostheceraeus crozeri
ATATCACAGTGGTTACATTTGCAAAGTTGAATGCAATTACGTATGAAACAGCGTTGACAAAAAGCGTGCTTACATCTCTTGAAGATGCGCTTTTCATTTCCATCCTTTCGCTTACATACATCACAACACATAGTTTCACCGTTACTGATGTCTATAGCAAGTCTTTTTGAAGATATGAATTTGCTAGCCTTTTCTAAATAATAGACACATGTACAGAAGGAATATACTTCGAGAGTGAGCAGGCATAGCTCGAAAACCAGTTGTGCTACAATCAAGTACCACTGCATTTTCAATTTTTCATTGTGGAAAGTTGAATGTGAATATCTGAAATCGCTTCAATCACTAGACTGCTACCATGATGGTTAAATGCGTTAAGACGTTCAGCAATTTTTATCATATGTCTTTTAAAAAATTCTTCGGGGTGATCTACCACTTCCATTGAATAAGAAGCAAAATGGAAAGAGCGACTTTCCACCTCTTCCTTTCCAAAATGACTAAACTTAATTTTCGCAACTAATCGCGCCATGACAATGCTATCAGAGAATGTATTCATTAACTCTAGAAATAGAGTGCTAGCATCATCGACCACTGCTTCGATGTCGGTCTCATCTTTATGAAAATTTATCACATAATCTTGAACAGCTCCTTTTAAACTTTGCCTATGAAAATGTAATGTTACGCTGTCGTTTGAGAAAGACATGATCGCCCTTTATCTAACCCATCCATTGCATGAAAACAACAACTCTTCTCATAGTAACATTTATTGAATAACGGTAACAAGCATGCATTATAAATCAATGGTTTGAAAGAGATAAAATAGATACAGCTGGTAACTATTATACAGCGAGCAATGATAACCATACAGGACTTTGGCAGTGTTGAGGTAAGGAGGAAAGAAGCATTGGTTATGAACGTAGTTACTACAACGAACAGACAAAATAGGAACAGACAAATCCTTAAAACGTTTCGTGACTTCATGGTAGTGTTGATTCACTCTACTATCCCAAGGCGGGAGCAAAATATCATCAATGATTAGATTGGGAAATACTTTCCTCTCCTTACCAGGATTATTACAAAAGATGCGTATAACATTGAAAGCAGCTAACCATCGTTTTAAGTCAATAAGAAGAGCACTGTCACAAGAAAAGCCATAGTCTTGCAAATATTTCAGATTAAGTCCATGAATGTGTTTTCTCGCTCATTGATCAACATTGGGATCGCAGTTGGCATGTTGATGATAGACACTGACAATCTGATATGTCCAATTGTTCATAGCAATAGCACTGAGCTCCTGTACAGGTTCACCCTCACAATCCATAAAAATGATGATAGAAGCCTAAAACGGAAATTAACACATCTAAGGAAACGTTCTATAACATATTACAAAATGAAGAATTACATCGATGCTTTTCACGACAAAATACACAAATGATATGATGGCAACGAAGAAGTAAAATGTATCTAATAAGACCACGTCTACGACACTCAAAGCACATCAGCGAATTGTCATAGGGTAGAGTTAGGAAAGGACTAGTAATTCTCCTTCTTTGATTTGCGTTTTGATGCAGCATTCTTCTCCGACTTGCGCTTCGTACCACTGCTGTTAAGGATTTGATCAATTATGTCGTCCACGTTGGGTGGTTTTGGAATATATAGGATGGATTCCATATGCATGGAGAGAGAGGCTATTTTATTATCCTTGTGCGACCATAATATAGCCCATTCACTTTGAAAAGAATATTCCAAGTACCTTCTCCGAGCTCGTCGCATGTGATGGATGTTGAATGATCTCCCTCCATCTTATAGTAAGTGCACCAATGTGATACCGGTAGGCAAATGTGATTACCATCCCAAATCTTTCTATAGGGAGTATCCTTGTCATCTCTCGCCTTCCACTCTTGAGCAAGAGGAGTAGGAATGTCCATATTTAATGTCACGTACTCCTCAATAATATCAAGTTGGTGGCGAATGTACGGACTCACGGGGATCAGTATGTAGTCCCCATACTGATTGTGCATTATCTTGACATCCGTGGAAGGGAGCATTCCCGTTTGGAGTACTACACCATGATCGTCATAACGCAAGACTTGTTTAAATTTACGCTGTAGCGGTGTAGGATTATGTACCTTGGTTGTTTCTTCCACTGGCCTCAGTTGTAGATGATCTGATCGTAGCGAACCTTGTAACGTTTGACCGCTATTTTGTCCTACTAGTGCAGCAGATGGAGTAGATGCCTGAAAATGAAAAAGATTGTATTAAGTTTACGTTCAAGGGAGGAGAGGGAGGAAAGTAGCGACTTACCATTTTAGTTGGATAATAGAATAGGGAACTAGAGAGAGAGAAAATGTGCGTCCGTCACTCGTGTGATTCAACGATGGAATGATTCTCACTGTGGAAGGCTCGCTATTTATATAGAAATGCTTGATTCTCATTGGATGATGATCCTCATTGGACAATAACATCAAGCTGATTCCAAATCTGAAATCCGTTTACCAATCCGAGCCTTCATTCGCCCGCTGGAGCTGTTTCTTGGGAAATTCTAACTCTGTCGTTTTTCGTCAATCTCCCAAAATCTTAAATGGCGTCTCACATCTAAACGAAGACAGATATGAACAAGCCGTTTCTTTCACTGAATTTGTCTCACTCTTAGCTTTCAAACGAGCTATTGCACGACTTTCTACGATCTCTAGAACCGAAGTTGGAAGATCGGTGCCGGGGGGGGGACGTCAGCGAAATTTGATGAAAAATGTTTTGGTAAAGGTCCCAGGTCGAAATGCGACACTTTGGAAAATTTTCAAAATTTTGCCCATACAAAGCCACTCTGACACTTAGGATTTTTCAGGTGAGCTCCGACCTAAAATCTTAAATGGCGTCTCACATCTAAACGAAGACAGATATGAACAAGGCGTTTCTTTCACTGAATTTGTCTCACTCTTAGCTTTCAAACGAGCTATTGCACGACAAAATCCGTCCACTAGAAGCCAAGATCGAAGCTAGCTCTCCCGGGGGGGGACGTCAGCGAAAATTTTTCTCTCCGATTGACTTGAAACTCACCATACCGATGCAGAATTTTACGCTGAATCCGAATCTGGCCTCCGTTTTCACATCCGAGCACTGCTTCCACTCGAAACAGCCCATTTTCAACCCAACATTCATCAGATTGCACGAAAAACATCACACACTATAGCCTCAAGACAAAACCTGGCGGTCGCCCAAGTCCACCACGACACTCTGTCGTTCCAGAGGGGGGGGACGTCAGCGAACCTTTCGGACCAACTTGGCCGGCAGACCACGACAGACCTCTGTCGTTCCAGAGAGGGGGGGAGTCAGACTCAAAGCACCACGGCGGCCGACCACGACACTCTGTCGTTCCAGAGGGGGGGACGTCAGCGACGGCGGCCATCTTGCGCTATCCAGAAGTGGAGTTTTACTTAGTACTAATACCTAAATGTCTTTTTATTTCATTGGAAATAGATTCAACTTCATAAGATCCAGGAAGAAAAGTTAATTCTTTTCAAGTTTTACCTTTGTCATTTGAATACTTAAATCGGTCATTACATCTTTGATAATATTTTGTATTGTGTTAAATGTTGAAAAACTAGTTAATGCTACTTCATAATGTTTGTCTTGTTCTAAGTGAATAATAGGATCTAAATTACAAGTATGCGATGACGCAGTTGCTATAAATTTTAATGTCGTACTAAATTTTGATGAGGTTAAAATCTCGGTTAAATTTTCTAAATGTTTATTAATTTTTTCTAGTTCTGCCGAAGACATTTTTAACTAAATAATTTAGATATTCCCATACAGAGTTATGTTCTTCTTTCGCTGAGGCTAATAACATAATTAGATAAATTTTGGTAGTCTTCTTCACTTATAACGTTCTTTTCCCATAACCGTTTCGATATTGCATGTATTTCGTTAAAACTGGAGTTATGTCCTTGTTCTGCTGCAGCTACTAAAATATTTAATCTTTTCATTAATTCTTGTGGGTCATCGGACAAAAATACAATTCTCTCTCCTGTAGCTGTTTTTGAATAAGCGACAATTGGTGAATAATTACCAGTCGCTGTTGGAACATCCGTCGCTGTTGAATAAGCACCCGTTGGAATACCAGTCGCTGTTGGAACCGATGCCATTGGCAATAAGTGTACTAATTGTTTATAACGTTTAAGCGTTTTTACTGCGTTAACTTTATCTAACATAGCTTTATATTTCAGTAGATCATCAGCATGATATTTATCTAACTCCGCTCCTCTTAATAAATCCACGAAATTTCTGTCTAAACTAAAGGGTGTTTTGTCTGGTGCATAAATTAAACCTCGAGAAGGATGTGGAAATATTTCCTTTCCGCCTAAGAAAAATCTAAGAGATGACTTTCCATCTATAAAAATTGTAGAATGTTCAAATAGCATAGATTTTGGTAATTTCTTATTTATATTTTCTTCTAGCAGACCATAATCATCTAATATAGTTTTCTGCACTGGATCAATCAGACCCATTTGTTTATCATGATTTGTACGTTCTTTCTTAATATCAGATTTAACTTGTTCAACTAATTGGATTTTGTCTTTCATATTAGATTCAACGCCAACTTGCAACATTCGATATTGTCTACGTTTCTCCTTCATAATATTTTTCTGTTTTATTAGTTCTTCTAGTTGTTTTATTTTTGCCTCATTTGTCTCATTGGTATCCATTATTTCATAATATAATATTTGAATTTTGTGGTATTATTGGTACACAGCAAAAACACTGCACCAAAGGTGCTGAGACTTGAAGATTCAACTTTACTGAACAACTTATTTTTGTTCTAATGTTTTGTTTAATAAAGTTTTTATTTCTTCTAAAAAAACATCATTATTATCTTTGGCTTGAGAAAACTTGTTTGGTATTTTATTTGCTTCTCTAGCTATTTGATCAAATTTTTCAATCTCATCTAACGTAATAACATTATCATCACACACTCTCTGAAAGTAGTAATGAAGTTTATCATATACCTCTTTGACATGTACATGTTTCTTACTTAAGGATTTACGTTTCTTATTGATTAAAGACTTATCTATCATTGTTGCAAGTGAAGTTGTAAAAACACCTGTACCTGTTAAAGCAGTAGCAACAACAGGAATTGTAAGAACGCCAGATGAAATGACAATAGTGAGAGCACCTAAACTTATTGTTAAGAATATGGCAATTCCTTGTGTCACATTCTTAACTATCGTCCATCGTTTTCTTAATTTATCATAATGATCTAGTCTAAGTAATAATTGGCATTCTTTAACTTTCATGTATCTGACTCTATCTTTGTGTTTTGCTATATCCATTTGTTCCAATATCGGATATAAAGGGGCTGATGGTTCTTTTGTTTTTTCATCTTCCATTTTTAAATGAATATTTTTGTTCATATTCATTTTTTGTAATTATCATTATTTTATTATACATTTTTATTACATTTGGGTCATAAACATTTTTTCCTCATTTGTATTTTTATAAATTTAAGGTACTTTCCTATTTTTGTATTTTTCCCATTTGTATTTTTATAAATTTCAGGAGCGTTCCTATTTTTGTATTTTCCTCATTTGTATTTTTATTACATGTGGTCATAAACATTTTTTCCTCATTTGTATTTTTATAAATTTAAGGCGCTTTTCCTATTTTTGTATTTTCCTATTTTTATCATTATGTATTTTTCCCATTTTTCTATTTTTGTATTTTCCTATTTTCATATTTTTGTATTTTCCTATTTTCATATTTTTGTATTTTCCTATTTTTTTGTTTATAGTTCCATTCGTATCTATTTGGGAGTGTGATCCGGTGCTTAGCGAAGCGTTGCGCCGGATCTCATACCTAGTACTACTCCCATTGGATTTACATGTGTTTTTCTTTGATCTTGTCTGACAAGAAAAGGAACTCACTAGAACTCGGCAGACGTGTCGATTCGTAGTAGGCGTAGGGTGTACATCATTCTGTGAAAGTCTCACTTTCTGCCTCGGCCCCTGCAGAAACTCGTTCTGGCTGCCGGACTATAATAGACCTGCTCTATTCCAGCGAAAGTTTCAAAATAAAAAAAACTTCTCATCAGCATCTAACGCCTATTTTAGGCCGACTGGTTAAAATTTTCGTAGGAGTCAAGACCTCCGACAGTATATAGATGGTATTGATAAGCATTACATACTGGTATAGTCATAGAACTACCGCAGAAATGGAAGTTGAAATGCAACTAACAGATTATTCTACAATTTCATCGAAGAAACTCATGTTTTTAAATCCATTTCATTGACTGGCATTTTTTTAATGAGATTTTGAAATACGCAAGCTTTCTTGCTACACTTCAACTTTTTATTTTCATCAATTCTATAGCTACCATACTGAGTGAATTTTACAAATTTAATCATTCGTACATTAGAGAAGAGAAAGGCTTCGTGCCAAAAGAAATTTTGTCTTGGTCATATAATAAGTACAGTATAATCCCGTTGTAGCGTACACTCTTGGGAATGAAAAAAATGTCCGTTATATCCAATGTGCGTTATATAAAGGGCAAGTCATTTTTCATTGAAATAGGTTTACACAGAAAGTTAGTAGCCTACACGAAATCGTTGAAGCTAGCATCAACATAAGCATCAATCATTTCAAAATAATTTGTCCACATCTACCTAGAATTTCACCAGAAACCATTTATTAACACGAGGAATTCGCTCATTGGTGTTTCAAAGCCTGAATGATAATGTAAATAGGTCAGAAGGTTATCTGAAAGAAAAAACCTAATGCTAACTTCACCGGGTAGGAAAACGCATTTTCCCGCTCAAATAAACAATTCAGCATTCACAATTGAGCCTTTCCCGAAATTGCCCACATGTTTTCAATACTCTCCGACCTCTCAAATAGCCTAAATACTAATATTAAGTTAATGCTAATTAAAAACATGTGGGCAAATTCAGGAGTGACTCATTTGCGAATGCTGAGTTGTTTATTTGAGCCGGCAATTGCATTTTGCTAGCTGGTGTAGTTAGCATTAACTTTAACATTAAGCTTTTCTTTCAGATAACCTTTTGTCCTATTTAAATTATCTTTTAGGCTATGAGATACCGATGAGCAAATTATTTGTGTTAAATATAATATAATAATATAATGTTATATATAATTGAGTTTTTATATAAGCACATAATATGAAACCAAATATATTTAACATGTTTTCAAAAAAATATCTTTGTATGAAACTTGCAATATATCACATAGAATAAAAATTTGCTGATAGGAAGTTTAGTTAAAAGAAATTAAGCTGATTATCAAGGAAATTTATGCTGAAATTTATCGACAACTCATTGATATTTCACTTGCTGAGGCGGATCTGTAATGATATGAATGAAGGAAAAGTTAGACCTGTAATTCTTAACCGGAGGAGGAATTCAAAATGCCAGGGGAGGAATGAGGTTTAGCGGAGTTTTTGGGATGAGCAGGATCTGATTCTTCCAAGACAAAGAATTGCGTCATAACAAAAAAGCAACTCATTGAAATAGGTTTACATTGAAAGTTAGTAGCCTATGCGAGTGTGCAGTATTATGACGAGACATGTGACTTACCGTCACTGTTCGTTAATCAGTTCCCAATATTCAATATGCTAATGTAGCTACTGCTCAGTAGCCATGTACGACCAAAGATTTAAAAACTACTAATAGAGCTGTGTGTACAAGGGTCCCATTCGAGCTCTTATAATAATGCGCATCACTTGCACGTTTCGTCAGGGGCCTGTACACCCGGTATCAGGCTCAATGAAGTCATTAGTTTTTTAGTTGTAATCTTTCTTGATAACAGTTCCTAAGCACATGTACTAACATACTTCCTGATTAGTTACTTGAAATGTTTGTATTTGAAAATATTTGTTCTATCTTTGATTTCTTTTTAAAGCTAAGCTTGAATATGGGCTTGCTAGTTTAGAGGGAGGAAATAAGCACATTTTCAAAGTTTAGGGAGGAATCTGGGCAAAAAGGTTAGAAACCACTGAGTCAGACAATGGTGTTGTTCCTTCAAGGATAGTCATTCAAACGTTCACGATGAAGATCGCAGTGGAAGGCCAACTGCTGCTCCTGGGAATATTATCCAGCGAATTTACGAGAATATTAATAAAGCTAGCCGTCGCTTCACGATGACAGAGCTTTCAGAGCAGTTTCTTGAAATTTCTCGAACTGGTCTCTTCGAAATTGTGAAAGAGAAATTGCAATGCCAAAGTTTGCGTAAGATGGACACGAGAGTGTTGACTGAAACCCATGAGAAGAAACGTGCTAAATTGTTTTTCAATAGAGCATTAAAAATTCTGTAAAATTCATATAAATTCTCTCTCATATCGCTATCGGTGATGAAACTTGAGAGCTTATTCGAGCATCAAGACAGTCAATGTAGTGGTGTAATTCCAATTCTCCCAATCTGAGAAAATTCCCCAGAATCCAGGGAAAAGGAAAATACGACTGCTTTTTGGGATGAGAAAGGAATTCATTTTGTTGACGATTTGCATAGAACAAGGGCAGACGATCACGTCTGAGAGATCTTGTCAGACGTTGAGAACTCTTCCAAGAGCTTATCTAAAGAGAATGACAAAGAGAGGTGGAGACGAGCTCGCACCTTCTTCAATAGGCCACGCTGACGGTTCAAGAGGAATGCTAGTGAAGGCAGAAGTCATCTCTACGTGATATCGACAGCACATTGTCCTATTATTATTGACAGAACGCTAGGTCGGGCGAGTGCTGTCGGGGTATCAGTGGTGTTGGTGTCTTGTATTGACTTAATAGCTGTCATTCTCTTTAGATATTCAATGAACTACGACAGACCTTTGTTGTCAATCTTTCAAGAGCAATTCAAAACAAACGTCGTGGCACGCTGCCAACTGGCATTGCTTTCTTCATGACAGCGCCCGTCTGCAGCAGCATCGCACACTGGGACTCATTGAACAGTTTAAGTGGAGCAATTTCGATCATCCACCTGCTAGCTGCTCCAACTGGGCACCATAAACGACTCTAATCGCTTTACCAGCTTGAAGAGCTGGCTTGAACCGCAGCGCTTCGAAGAAAACAGAGCTGACTTTCCAGTCAAGCGGAAGATTTTATAAAACTGGTATTGATTTCCAGGCAATCAAAGTGCCTTGAGCGAGCCGGTGACTACGTAGAAAAGTAGATATAATTGGCACCCTCTCATGGAAAATCACCCTATCAACGAAAGAATCGTGAAATTCAAAAGCATTGTCGATGAAATGAGCGTCCAAGAAGTGTGCAACAGTCATCTGAATGAATAACGAATGACATGCGCTACATTGAGTTACACGCACATGTATATTAAGAAAGAAAACGAAATATTAGAAAAATGTGGATAACATTAAGATATAACTTAACAAAATGACTTCGTACATGATAGAAAAAGTTCACAATTGAAATAAATCCTGTCAACAATCAACAAAAGCCAATATAATTTGAAGTCGTTGATCATGCCACGTATCTATTTATGCAACCGGATAAAAAAGACAATCAATGTTCATTGCCCTTATTTATGCCGGATTTCAAGATAAATTTTAGAATATTTTGCAAATACATGTAATACAAGTTCAATAAAATGTGCAAAAAGAAGCCTACTTACCGCTGTGTCTGGCGCTTTGATAGCTGAACAAGGACATTCATCATCGCTGAAATCGTATAGATCTAAGTAAGCATGATTTCTGGAGACATCTGATTACACACCTATCATATTTTCACACTTCGTTATAGACCGACACTTGGATACGTCGGACAGGTACGGAAAAACAAAGACATTTGAAAGCGAAAACATCCTTCATTCAGGTCATGCTATACAGGCATTCAAAAAAATTAATGATTTAGGAAAACGACAAAATTGCTTGATAACAAATTGAATCGCCCGACCGATCCCCTTTTCCTCAAGTCAATGAAAAGTCCTTAAAATATCGATGTCAATGAAAAGATTCATAGATAATTATTCTAAATTGTTAAGTAATGTGACAATTCGATTGCATTTCTATAGTAGAAATAAAAACACGAAAAGGATGTGCAGACGCATCCACCAATTAAAAAGCAGAGAATGATATTTGTTTTAAATCATTACCCGCGGCAGCTGCAAATGATTCTGGCTTTTACCGTCATCACCGTAGAGCAAGTATATAGCATGTAGAATGTAGATTAAAAATGTCAGCACAGTGAAGTTTTTTATATCAAAGGATTCAGTTTTCTGCGTAGATTCCTGCTGTCCAAAATTATATTTGATCAATTTTTAAAAAGTTAAATTTTTGCATAGAATTGCTGTGTTTATATATTAGCGATTAAGTGCTTCAAACTTTAACATACAAGGAGTATGAAGCTGATTAGATATGAAAACGAATGAAAATTTGTTATCAGGTTTCATAATAAAAAAGACATTTTAAAAGCTGATTATCTAGGAAATTCATGAACCGCATATAATGCAAGTCTTCATACAAGTCATACAAATTTTATTCTGCTTCTTGGATCAAATTTTAAGTTTGGTAGCAATTATTGGATCTAACTCATGCAGATGTTTGCCACCAGGCTAAATGGATATGCAAAGTTAAGACTCTTGTCCAAATTGCTAACTAGCACACTGCATTCAATTAAAAATCACTGTGCAAAATTTGGTTATAAATGGTTGGAATGATATGCAGTCAGGATTCAACTATATTTATGAGGATCAGTTTAATTTTCACAAACATTTAATTTCATGACTCACTACATTTGTGCTTCACTTCTTTTCTGAATCTGAATAATATTTGAAGCCCATTTGGATCTTTTTAAGTTGATTATGATCATTGTCTTTGATTATGATATTTTACTCTTACATTGGAGGTAGTTTGTGACATGATCACGCTTAAGAAAAGACCCTTATAAGGCTGAGCATTAAAGTAATAGCCACTTTCATTGAAGCCAATTTATTAGACATTACCTCTTCATGGTTTTCATGACACGGAGGATTTGCAAAATACTATTCTACAGAGTTGACAATAAAAAACGGCTCACCTAAATTTCACTGAAATTCAATCGTCATGCCTTCTAATCGTGCCGCACAACAATGTGCTATACATCATTCGAGAGCTTGCATTCTCGGCTTTAAAATGAGCTATGATAGACTTGTATCCGTTATTGTACGAGTATTTGCTGAGCAGATCTCAAGATATGAAAATCACTCAATTTACAAATCGCAATTTTTCAAAAAGAGAACATGTGAGCATGATAATGAATCAGGCACGGGGAGAAAGAGCATTTTCTGAGCTCTCTTCTGAAATATTGGTCAACAGAATCGGTTAACTAATGAAAAATTTTGTGATATCGTGAAGTTATCACAAAATCATGACCCTTTTGGTTGAAAATGCTATGTTCTCACTTTTTCATCAAAAATGTGTTTGGTATCTTCAGAATCCTTAATGCGATGTGAGGAGTACGAATATGCAAGTTATATTCATATAAGTTCAATAGTTCTTTTTCAAACTTCTTCACTACTTTTTCTCATTTCCGCAAAAGTACACAAAGAAGTTAAACAATCGGCAGCTACTAATCAGCTCTGTATTTTCTGTATTGCTATCATGATCAGTCAATTCCGTGTTAATTTCTCCAAAACTGCAAAAATTTGCATATTTCACATGTGGTACTGGGTCACAACTCGAGTTCGTTCAATAGAATCGGACAAATTGAGTGTTAAATTAATACTGAGCTACTCTACCTAATACTTACTATATGCTTATCACTGTAATATCCCCTATTGTAAAGAACCAACAACGCAGATGCAGATACAGTGGTATCCCTCTCCTAAAACGACAAATGAAGGGAGTAAGGAAGAGTGGTCGTTGTAGTGGGGGTCGCTCTAGCCGAGTTTATTTTTCAACATGTACGTAACCTGTACTGTGTGTGATAGATATAGCTAACATATATTTTGAGCACCGACGTTGAATTTCAGTAGAAAGTGTCTTTTAGAAACTTTCTTTTACTAGGTTGATTATTTTTGAAATTGAACTTCTTAAAATTAGGCCTGCTATAATACGTTAACTATAGAATGCTGAATGTGAATGCTGTGTTTATGCTTGCTGTAGATTTGAAAAATATATCAAAATATATACCAGGCCACAAGTTTTGTGTGGCACTTTCTAACAACCGTGATTGGCAAAATGCAATTTTCGTTTGCCAGTCTGTGTTGTTTGAAAGCGACGGGCATTCATTCATTAAGCGGCTAGCCAGTATTCTCTATTTATCTCAATTCTCATTTCACAAAAGAAGAAAAGAAAATTTGTTGAAGCTGTGGCCATAGACTGTAGGGTCAAAAAAAGGTTTAACCTTTTTCACTCATTTGGCGATTTTCATAAAGCTGTCGGTCTGACTTCGATCGTTGTTTGTAAGTGGTCGCTGCTAGGCAGTCAATAAATTGAAAAATTGTCCGGCGTATGGGAAAGCGGTCGCTGTAGGGGAGTGGTCGCTGGTGTAGGGGGTGGTTGTTAACCACTGTAATCATTTAGAATGCAAACAAATCATCTGCCGGAAACGTTTGTAATTCTCGTAGTGATCTAAATCAAATGTTGTTCTCATCCTTTGCATTTTTCCTTTCGGAGTTTCAGCATCATTTTAGATTAAATCAGAGAGCAAGCTTATTACGTAGACTAACATCTCAGTTTTTAATTAAATACATCCCAAATGTGCATTCAGCATATGCAAGAGATATATAAACACATGTCAATTGGCTAACAAAGAATTCGACTACTGAACGAATTATAATTATGGTACAGTTTGCCGAAAATCCATGAGCATTATCAATACCTTAATAAGGTACCACCAGATAATTTTTGTTATATCAAGGTAAAAGCGCCTCATGCTTTGAAGTGTCGGTCAATTGTCTCGAGTACTTACGCACCCACGAGTCACCTGGGTTGTTTTGTAGATGAAATCCATCAACCTTTACTAAAACATATTCCAAATTACTGCAGAGATGCTATTCATTTAGTGGATGAATTATCTGGGCTTTAACACAGAGAATATTGAAACCATAATTCTAGTCTCCTTTGACGTGGTTTCTTTATGCACCAGTATTCCTAGTTCCTTAGGCTTGTAATCCATTGATTTTCGGTTTGGTTCTGAAATTGGTAAAGAAGTAATCCCTTAAAGATTTCCAATCAATTTATTAATGGGTGCTGTAAAACTTGTATTAGAAAGTAACTATTTCAAGTTCAAGGACAATACTTACCATCAAGTAGTAGGTACCGCCATGGGCACAAAGATGGCACCAACATACGAGTATGTGATATCAGTCATGGGTTACCTAGATCAACGTACAATGGTTCATAATGGTTCATGAACTTTATAGCGATAACAATTCTACATACACAACTAGCAACTGGGTACGCTATATTGACGATTGCTTTATTCTATGGAAAAAATTATGGAAGCATAAATGATTTCCATGATTCTTTAAATCGCTTCAATGAAAATATCAAATTTACCGTTGAACATAAATAATTTATCTTAGTAATTAAAAAAAATATACTCAATCCTTTTTGGATGTCCACATTTATAAGAGCTCGGATAAATTTGAAACAGATAATTTTCATAAAATAACGGATAGTCGCAACCTGCTTCTTTCGATTCAGGGCATCCCCGCCATATTTTATGTAATAAACCCCATACTCTTGCTACAAGGATTTATAGGATTGATTCAAATAACAGTAGCATTAATATTGAAAAGATATTTGACGTCAACTATAATCTTACTTTCACTTCCAAAAATGTTATTTATTTCATCAGGTGTTTGGGCTGTAAAAATATCTGCGTTGGTCAAACAGGTGATATTTTTAGAAATAGATTACCTGTTCATAGACAGCAGATGTTTCATTCTGAATATGGCATTCTGAGCGTCAGCAAACATATTATGAGCCGTGCTAAAAATCCAACATGTAAGTTTGAAGCTGCTCCTCTATATCAAATGTAACCAGAAAGCAGAAGGATTTACAGGGAATCTATGAAGCGCAGAATCATATCTCTACTAAACCCGATATTAAATGACTATTGATTTTGAATTTTTAGTTTGATATCTTATTCGAATACCAAATCGGTAGTATATAACCACAGGAATAAGCAGCAAAATTTACATTTTTTAGAAAATTATCTCATATTTTTTTTGGAACTCAGGAGCGTCACATCCGCAAAAAACTGAATCTTTTGTCATAAAATTTTTAACGTATGCTAGGATTTCCTTGAGTTGACACTCCACCTACTATGCATGAACATATCTTACATGTGATTGGCGAACATGATGATTGACGCAATTACATATTCAAGCGGAAGGAGATAGTAATACATCTGAATCTATGGATGTATGTTTTAACATACGACAATGGCACTTTTCGCATATATTGTGGATTAAAGCAAATACATCTCACCATATGGAAGGAGAGTTGCCTCCATGATAACTAAAGCGGGATGGTACTGTTCGTGACGCTTCAACAGTGTAAATAGCAACTTAATTTATTGCATACGCTACATTCTAGGCGGCAAATTAGCCATGATTTAATCGACGGTATAACATCGAGATTGACATAGATGTAGACTTCGTTCAGCGCTTGCTTTGACATTATTTTTCTTATTTCATATGATCAACAAGAGTCAAAATTATATCCGTCGGGCACGGCTTCTTGAACTAGGTGCGAAGCTTCTCTGCTCCATGAATAATTTTGTGAAATAATATGCATGAAATCGCAGTAGAAAGCTTTAATAGGTGGACGCTAAACATTATGAAAATGGTGATAAGCAGATTATATCAGGCTAAACTCGGTCGACTTCAATTAAGCACTCACAAGGTTGAAACAGTAAAAGATCTGAAAAACCATTCAAACCTTAGGGATTGTCCCGACTGCATCCAGAAGCATTTCGTAGTGATTTCAGTTGACAAGGCCAGCAATAATTATGCATTCATTTGTAGGAGATTGTACCTCATGCCTCTGATGGCCGAATTGGGACTCAACTTGAACGCCATGGTACCTACTGGCAATGATGCACATGTATCTACTGACACAAACGCAGTAGAAATTGTAAGCGATCATAAATCCTTCATAAGCAAAATGTGCAACACCGCTGACTGGATGACGTCAAGCGTGCGTACCTACTGTGTATTGTGCGCTGTCGATTATCAGCGCAAACGTTGAACACTGTTCCACGCCTCTTTTACATGAAGTGTTTTGATTGCATGCAAGATCAGAATTTCTCGGTTCGGTCTCGCTGCTGGTTGTTGCGAGAATAACAATTTATGTCTGGATAAATGTTTGTTCTATTCGACAACGGTTATACAAAAACTTCATACAAACTTTTTGCATTGCAAAGAGATTAACATAAAACTCCCAAACATTAGTGAGTTTACTAAACATCACAAATCTCCTAATAAATTCCGCTTCATTGCTTCATTTCAAGAGATACTGTTTGGCAAATTCAAAACAATGCGGGTATATATTGTTTCTGGAGCATTGTCTCTACAATAAAAATCATATCCAGAATGCTATTTTTAACAGTTTATGGCATCCAGATTTTTCACTTCTACATACTATATACCAATTTAGATAAAACTGGTCCTTAAGGCTGTTCCGTAGTGTATATTAATATGCATGTTTTGTGGCGGTGTTCCGTTTTCCACTAATTTGACTTCTTTTTTGTATTTGATATGTTGCTGGTCGTTGCTGCCTTTTGATTTCTTATCACACATCGACAGTTCATCGTCCGCCATGTATCATCACATTCATTGCCTGAAGATGTGAAATGGATGCCTCACGGAATATATTGCGAGTTCCAAATAGTGATTGATCTATTTTTTCACCTCGGACTCCCGCTCACTGTCCTCTTGTCGCCTTTGACTACAGAAAAAATCATTGGTATGTACATGTTTTACTTTATTCTCAATGACGCAAATCATCCGCTTTATCGCATTCTCTCTGAACTTTGCATCACATCTAATCCCTGAACCATTTTCACAAAAATTTTGTATGCCCAAGTGTTTATCTGTTTTACAAAACCATGGTTAAATACCAAATAAAACTCCCAAACATTAGTGAGTTTACTAAACATCACAAATCTCCTAATAAATTCCGCTTCATTGCTTCATTTCAAGAGATACTGTTTGGCAAATTCAAAACAATGCGGGTATATATTGTTTCTGGAGCATTGTCTCTACAATAAAAATCATATCCAGAATGCTATTTTTAACAGTTTATGGCATCCAGATTTTTCACTTCTACATACTATATACCAATTTAGATAAAACTGGTCCTTAAGGCTGTTCCGTAGTGTATATTAATATGCATGTTTTGTGGCGGTGTTCCGTTTTCCACTAATTTGACTTCTTTTTTGTATTTGATATGTTGCTGGTCGTTGCTGCCTGTTTTGATTTCTTATCACATCACACTCGACAGTGCCGTCATCGTCCGCCATGTCCCCCTTACCTCCCCACACCCCCCATTCCACATCCGCCCCCCTTTGAAGATGTGAAATGGATGCTCACGGAACATATTGGCGAGTTTCCAAATAGTGATTGAATCTATGTTTTCACCTCGGGAACTCTCCGCTCACTGTCCTCTTGTCCGCCTTTGACTACAGAAAAAATCATTGGTATGTTACAATGTTTTACTTTATTCTCAATGACGCAAATCATCCGCTTTAATCGCACGTCTCTCTGAAACTTTTGCATCACATCTAATCCCTGAACCATTTATCATTACACAAAAATTTTGTCATGCCCAAGTGTTTTATCCTGTTTTACAAAACCATGGTTAAATACCAAATTAAAAACTCCCAAAACATTAGTGAGTTTACTAAAACATCACAAAATCTCCTAATAAATTCCGCTTCATTGCTTCATTTTCAAGAGATACTGTTTGGCAAATTTTCAAAACAATGGGGTATATAATGTTTCTGGAAGCGATTGTCTCTACAAAAAAAATCTCATATCCAGAATGCTATTTTTATACAGTTATTATGGCATCCCAGATTTTTCACTTCGTACATACTATATACCAATTTAGATAAAACTGGTCCTTAACGGCTGTTCCGATAGTGTAATAATTTAATATGCATGTTTTGTGGCGGTTGTTCCGTTTTCCACTAATTTGACTTCTTTTTTGTATTTGATATGTTGCTGGTCGTTGCTGCCTTTTGATTTCTTATCACACATCGACAGTTCATCGTCCGCCATGTATCATCACATTCATTGCCTGAAGATGTGAAATGGATGCCTCACGAAATATATTGCGAGTTCCGAATAGTGATTGATCTATTTTTTCACCTCGGACTCCCGCTCACTGTCCTTTTGTCGCCTTTGACTACAGAAAAAATCATTGGTATGTACATGTTTTACTTTATTCTCAATGACGCAAATCATCCGCTTTATCGCATTCTCTCTGAACTTTGCATCACATCTAATCCCTGAACCATTTTCACAAATATTTTGTATGCCCAAGTGTTTATCTGTTTTACAAAACCATGGTTAAATACCAAATATGACACGTTTTGCAAGTAAATACGCTTGTTTGATTCAAATATACTTCTACTATAGCTTTCGTACTTTAGTTTTAAATGCATGATAAAATAATGTCATCTTTTCGCAATGCCTTTCGCCAATTCTCCTCAAACAAAAAAGGGAAGCGTACATAAAGAAAAATAAAAGACATACAGGAGAAGATTAAAGGTGCTGAGTAAAAGTCACTGCCATGAGTGCGAGAGTTAATACTGCTTGTTTCCGTACACACAGAACTGGACGGAGTGAGGATATCATTGTCGCTTAAAGGAAAGGCAGCAATTTCGGATGATGTGAGCGAACCAACTGCTGGAAGGATGAGATATTTTGTCTAGCGCGATCAAACGATGTGCACGTCATCGTGTGATGTGACCGCGCTTGCCGGTACTGTTGAAGATCGCCTCCACATGTCCTTCATCAGCCATTGCGGGTGTTCATAAGTTCGATACAACAGATAGATGTTACAATGTAACGATGTTACGATTCAACAAGAGATTGCTGCATTTCATCTTGATTTAATTACTAACTTTATGATCAACAATTTAGCATATTGCTACCTTATAGATTGATCGCGCTAAAATGTCGCGACGAACCGTCACCTCCTAGAAAAATGTAATTTCACAAGATATTAAGTAGATAATTGTGTCGCTGAAATTGGCCCACTGATTATCATTGATTCTAGATGCAATAGCGACTAGTCAGGTCTGCTCCCATTTAATGGATGAAACAATATCTAAATGTTCTATCAGCAAGAAGCAGTTCTGTTTAAGTAAATAATTTATGCTTCAAAAGTTCCAGACAGACCTGTGTCACATGTCCCCCTGCTTTCTAGGTCTAAAATTAGTTTTGCATTCATAATTTGCGAGAACGTCACTTGTGTCACGTGTTTTACATTTTCAATAATTCCGCTATTAGTTTTATTTACTTTGTAAATATCAATAGCACATTTTAACACTGGTCATCGAATAGTCAGAAATCAACTTTCCAGACAGAGAATTATTCTATTTGGAAATGGCAATTGGCAATTTGGGAATTGGCATATCTCTACTAGATAATCATCCTTCTATTATCCATCTGCACCTAGTTGACCTATTCTCTATTTTGCAATATCAACTGAATAAATAACAGAAGAGCATGTGAGGCTAAAGCCCTATGATTTCTTTGGTCATCAGTATTCTCTTTCTCACTCCATTGTCAATTTTTGTGTAGAATATTTTCACAGAAGTTGCTTCCTGAATAATGAACTCACAAAATGATTCCCGCACTCTATGATGGCTCCTTTCAACACTCCTCACCAGTGCTGCTCGCGATTCTGTCTTTTCAACATTTCCTCAAGATTTTGAAATTTATGGAAAATGAGCCATCATGAAGCATATTTCCACAATGGCGGGATGCCCGTGATCAAGGGCAATCATCATCGAGGAGTCGACTGAAAATCGAGTGAATGCCAATTTGTAGAATCTGAGTCAGGATGAAGGCGTTAAACTGACACCTCCACGCAGATTTTTACTCTAGATTTGTAATTACTTAAATCAATTGAGACATTATTGAAGATGTGTTGCATTTTCGTTCATTTTTGATGTACGTGGGTATAAAGTTACCTAAAGCTTGATGCTTAATTAGCTCTTCTAGAATGACAACACATCTTTCTCTACTGTAGTTTGCTTTCGTTGCTGAAAAATTTACGCACCAGAGCGAAAACTTGTCAGTAGCTTTAGTAAGTTTATGGATGTTAAGTTATCCTAATTGACTTGAATAGTTATTTTCATAATCTTGACTTGCGTTGAAGATTAATCGATTTGAGATCAATCTAGAAAATTGGTCACGAGAGCGAATCAGAATATTGCACGATTTTTGATAATACATTCCTAAACGGCGCTTCTTTCAAATCAGCGTAGCCTTATGGTTTCATTTTTCTGTATGACGTAGCTTGTAAAAATCAATTATATGTTTATCAAGCTGAATTGTCACCATTTCTTTGATACATTAATTTTTCTCAGTTGTGCAAAATATTTTTGGGAATTCATCATATTAGTTATTGACCTGAGAATTATTCTCGATCAAAAATTCTATCAATAATTGTCAATTATCCATGTTAGAAAAGCATGTTTTTGTTATCCAAGCATGAGTAGCTCTGAATGTCATTATATAATTTTTGTATGGCAGAAGTACATGCAATTAGTTGCTAAATTCGTCCTTGTTCTCCTATTCATGGCAACAAGTTATTGTATGCATTTCGATAGCGTTAATTGCAGCCAATCTATTCTGTGGAAGTGACTATTCGTCGATGAAAAGTCAAAATTCTTTATCACTGGCAGTTTGAAGTTGCAAAAGCCAACGCACCAGCACCACTGCAGAACATGCAAAAATTTCTGTGCACGAAGAGGGGGCGTATTTGTTTGTGTTTGACATTTTAATGAGATTGGCAAGTATACTCGTGCTCAACCAGAAATATGTATTTAGTGAATCCAAATCAATGGTAAAGTTCCAATTTTATCCTTCAACCGCTTATGATTTCGATGAGGGTAATCTCTAGAATTTCTTCGTCGTTTTTCAATTGACAATGCCCAATTCCTAAGTACCATGTTGTGCATAGAAATTGATCGGTTTCGACTGGCCACGAATACACAAGCAAAGTTTCCTGGGCACAAAAATTTCACCTGAAATTCTCTTAAATCGATTTTAAGTAAGTCAGGCACTTTCGAAGTTTAACAGCCTACAACTACCGCAAGATTGGGTGACTTTGGACAGAATCGAAATCTGAGCATTGCGTAAAAGCTGCCACTTTCAAGCGGCTTTAAACGATCGATCATAGTGTAATATGATAATATGACACACAAGCTAAGATTTTATCGGCAATTTTTTTTAAAAAAATGAATTTTAATTCACATTCCCCACCTACATAAAATTGAACTTTCATAAATAGTGGTATCACTGTTTAATACGTCAAAGTAATGCAATGTGCAATCTCTGTGTAGTACACTTAAGAATTACTTAAATGATGTTTTGAATCTACTGCACTTTACAAAATAGATATTCTAAAATGCCCGTCGATAGTCATCCCACAGATCTTGGGCAAGATGGGGTGACTTTGGACAGTAGATAAGCCGACTCTATAGTAACTCAAACCATAAACATCAATTTTGTCTTCCATGTATCCTACCAGCCGCACGTCTTTTGCATGGCAATCTGATCTATCGGTATTTAATCTCATTGTTGTTAATGAAGACATAATACATTCACTTATGCTGTTTAAGACGTTCCTTATCCCAGTAACAACCAGACATGACATCCTAGGCTTTCTACACCTGCTTGTTGGTCCTCTCGGATTTTTTACCGATAAGTGCGGCGACAGCAAAAGAAAATACGATCGTATGTATCACTGAACATTCCTAAGACTGACTTTGTACTCCATGGTAAAATGCAAGTGCTTCATGTTGTTTATATTTTCATAATTGTTTGTTCTTTCTCATCAAGTCATCCCATCCCGGGTGTTTAGAAAAATATACTGTAAGAAGTGTATGATGGTAGTAATTCTTCGCAAATCAATTGATCATCTTGATATCAATTGTTTATAATTCTTCTACTTCAAAGTGATATAAAATTTGAGGTTAACTTTAAAACTGTCCCAAGTCACCCCACTTAACCGTAGTGCTCTGAGCTCCAATATGCTGGTAAGCGCCTCGCTTAACCTCTTGATATACCCTTTCCAAAGCGATTAGTGGAATAGTTTTTATTTCTGTTTATCTTAATTTATTTGAGGAAGTACTTGAAGCTGGGACATTCCCATAACGACGTCTAAATGTTTCATAATTTTAATGAACTTATATTTAATAAGACTTAAGGTTTGCCCTTAAGAGGACAGGTGGTGCATTCCCACCGGCAGACATTAAACGTTCAAGGCGCGTCAAACTTTTGACTGTCCTAGGACTACATTTTAGAGCCAAACTTGACGAGATCGGTGTGGAGGACCTTCCCACTAGTCCATTTTTCAATCAGCGCTTCTAAAGCGGGGCTGGATGGTCCTTTGACTTGTGATCCTCGACAAATGCATGAATGCATGAAGGTCTTAAAGCACAAAGACTTGACGGATCTGATTGCGTGCCGGGCGGACCTTCCCGGGGGTCCATAACATAGCGCTATACGGGCTGGACTTCACCCACAAGTGTACGAGATCGTGCAAGGCCGCTTAACAAGTGATCTCCTTGGTCAAAGTTTCAGGCTCGATTGATTAGGAACTTATATATGAATAGACACTTAGTAATCACCATGTCAACCCCATGGAGACCAGTAACCGACACAGTCCATTCATCACACTAGGGCAGTTGGCGATAAAAAAACGTTAAAAATAAAACAATAGCCAGTCGTCAGCAGGTACCCGCCTGGTCGCGTTTCGGCCCCTCTACCTGAACGCTCAAGCCCAGGCGGGCGAGGCCCCGCATAAACTTATATGCGGCTGGCATTCTAAAATCAATACAGTAATGATATGTGTAATAATAAGTAAAACTGATAGTAATAGGAAAAACAAAAACAAAACAACCGCAAAAGACGGATACAACCAAAACAAACTATGTGTGAAATACTGAAATGGTATAATCCAATAAAAAAAATGCTAAGAAAACAAACAAACAGTGAATGTGAGATCAAGGATGGAAAAAATATTATTCTTGATAGCACCTTGATCTAAGTTCGTATAAAGAGTAGAGAAGTCAAAAACTTGCATAGAGTGGACGTTCACGTTAGAAATATTCCTCAAAAAATCTTGAGTCGAGGCTACACTCCAAAAATAAGAATAACCAGTATTACTCCTGATTGACTCACAGTATCTATGGAAATTTTCTCTTATCACTTTCAGACCTTTGTTGATATTCACCGATAACTTCTTAGTTGTACAATTTCTGGCTCCGGCAATGAATCTAAACTTATAAGGATTTTTATGCAATTTTGAAATCCAGAAAAGTTTTGGTAGTTTAAGGTCCTTGTCACTAACATTAACATTAAAGCTTGATTTCATATCTTTAACGTGTTTAGTAAGGACTTCCTTTTCAGAAATAAGCTCAGGTTTATAAGTTGCATTGCCTACTGCACTGGAAGAACTAATGTCTAAACCAAGCTCGTCCATCAGATTTTGAGATATAACTTTTTAAACATAAAGCTAAAGTTGTTGGATCTTATCGACCGAACGACTATTCCTATCTGATTTTTATGGAGATCTTGCAACTCCTTATCAACACAAAACGTGCTTCCATTATCTTTCCTAACCCAACTTTCTTACAACGAAAGATGCCGGTGCTTTACTCACATTATGACACTGTTTTTTCCAAAATAGAGAAGTCATCAACTTTTAAGTGAAGGCGACTGGACACACGAGATACATATTATACTATGGAAATCGCTGATCTCTTTTTGAATGAATTTCAACTATATTGACCTAACAATCTGGTGTATAAGTGCATACTCAACTTACTCCGAGACCAGGATCATTAATATCTAAATTAACCGTAAAAACCATGCTCATAGAGCTCATAATACAAAACTGGTCATCCTACGCGTTGCTAGCCATGATGTTTTACCTTTAGTTTTCATGTCTCATTATCTTACGCATATTTCTGTAGTGATTATCATCAGATGCTTCATCTACTCAAGTCATCTTCACTCTGAGTCCCGCCACAACGCTGATGTATCTTCTTATCCAATATCCCATCTTATCATGTGTTTTCGCCATGGATTTGCAGCATTTATCGATGAACAGATGGCATGTCCTATACACAGTTCTGACGAACACGTTTCAATACACTGGCTTCTAGGAAGTTGTCTTTGAAAGTCAAAAAGACTTTAAGGTTCCGAAAACTTGTCCGTATCCCACACCACATGTGACTATTACAATATCACTCACGCGTGTGACTAGATGCAGTTAGAGCAAAGACTCTGGCGAAAATCGACATAGAATTTAATGAATTGAGAAGTATCTCACTATGTATCATCCATTTCACGTTCACTATTGCATGAAACAGTGGTTAATGTTTCTTTCTGTCATCCAAATTATATTCTGTGATGGTCAGATCTGTGAAATCATATCTCGCTATTAGCATTTATCGAAATCCTGCTGGATCCGTAGTGAAGCTAAAGCGTATCAGATCTGCAGGAAATTAATTGAAAGTCAAGTACAGCTTTAATATTACAATTATCAAACAATTCAATATATTTCGACTACAAAAATCCAGTCATTTTCAAAAGTAACTTCTACACACATAACAAGTAGGTGGAAAAGACTTACACAGGCAAATTTCAGTTTTCAGGAATACAAACATGTTCCGACCACATCTCATATGACCATCAACCAATCCACTCCGCCCAGCCAAAACTCAAGGAAATGGCTTGGGATGAGTCAGTGGTCTTGTGATATGTAATATCGATAAATGATTGATATCATGACATTGAATTTCGCTAACCATGTGGTATCGTTTCTCACTTGCTAATTGAATTGTTTGACATTAACATTGAATTTTAGATTGACTTTCCCTAATTTTTACTTTAATTGTGACAAGCACCGAAGACACATTGTCTGCAAGAAAGATAGCGTTATTACTATGTTGAGTTATCTTTAGCTTAAGGAATGCATGTGTCACCGAATAAATATTGAGAAGACTATTTACAAAGCCATGAGTAGAATTATCAATATATTTTTCAGCAAGTGCGAATAATTTAATGTCCCCCATTTTCTTCGTGTTGGACTTTCCATGGTAAAATAGCTAGGCGGAATGGCAAAAGCTGGCAGTATTGGGCATACCGTTACGTTGAAAAACATTAATAGTTAATAATCTTTGTTTAATAAAGTTTTAGTTAAAGTTTCTAAAAATGCCGATTTTATAACTAGAATTTGTTCTTGGCAAGTTAGCATTTATTATTTCCTAAGTTTTGTTTTCTCATTAAAAGATAGAATTAGATAGTAATTATTACAGTTCTAGATTGTTACAATTGAATATATATTTACATTTAATAAGAATCATTCCTTTATTAGGCTGTTTATATTTAAACTCTATTAACCCGTTAGAGTTGCTCCGTTACTTATGATAGCTACTTCTGTTATCCGCTTCTCCACTAGTCTTCCAAAAATGTATCGGAAGTTACTCGACTCGCTACTCAGTTACATTCTCGGACCATCGGAGATTAATACTAAAAAAGCATATTTGTCAGATCGTGAAAGCGGAAAATTTTAACTGTAACCTGCTTCAGCCTGGATTAGTGTAGATAATAAAGACGATGGACATGTACAGCCTGTTTTCACCATCGATCCCAGTGCTTCACTAGCAAACCGATCTTTGAGGGTTCGTGTTGCTCTGCAGCCACTTCAACGGGAACGTCGGCTGAAGGTTGATCGTTACTCGTTAGCAAACATCATGCTCTTCCGAACGGAATGTTGGCATCGAGCTCTATGCTATCCAATAACGACTTCAAGCAATGAATTCAAAGAACGAAGGCTGGTGTGTCAAGTTCTTTTATACCTCTTACTGAGACCGCTTCAAAGTGACATATAGGCTATTTGTCTCCTTGGTAAATACAGAGCTCGAAATAGTTTCCTACTTTCCACTTTATGGGTCAAAATCATTGTATCGAGATGCGAAAAAATGCAATAAAATCAAAGGGGTAGGGGCGTAAGGGTAAGGGCAATGATGCATTGTCAATCGTCCCCTGATAAAATTTTAAAAGTGTCTGACATAGTGGAGCAATAAAATTGAAAACGTTTCTCCTCTAAAAATGGACTCATCGTTAAAGATGAATTTTGACTCATTACGTATGTCTTATTCACAACATTTTTAAGACCAAACGTGTGATTTTGCTGTAAATATTTTATTATTTTATTGGAAAAAATAACACCCTCAATATTATCCTTTGCAATACATTGAAATGTTGTCTGTAGCCTGATGTTATACAGATGCGAATCTAACTGTAAATTTTTTTAATTTAGTGGCATGAACTCGTAATAATTCCATGAAGTTACGGCGAAAGGAGGCCGTATTTTATCCATAACCTTCCTCGATCTGAGTGTTCACGCTGGGCAAGTGGGCAGCCACACTTTAGCTCTTCTGAATCGGAAGCGAAGCTTGTAAATTAGTAGTGTGCCCAATTGCCTCAGTTTGCTGAGCAACAGAGATTTGATACATGGTGAGTACACTGCGTCACAGTATCTCCTAATCAAAAGGTGCTCTGGCCTTCTTTCGTGTTTCATTGATCACAGTAGAGTCGGCCTTCAGCATAATGAAATGAGAACATTGTTTGAGCCCCAATCAGCTCGTATGAATGTCACCACTTTGAATGTAATTCAGTGTGTCAATAGGCCTAAGGAATCAGTTTTAGTTTACAAGACTCAATCCGACTTTATTTCCGACGAAGTGACATGATTCAGTTGTCCAAAATTGCCATACAACATGAAGTCTCATCTAAGAGGTATACGGGAGCGCAGAACTGCGTGCAGAAGATCTTTAGAAAAAAAAGGAAAAAACTTTCTGCTTAGCTGTTTCTGAGCCTAAAAGCAAACATTAAAAAGTCGCTTTATACAATCACACAGAAGGCACCATTGAAAAAACAACCGCAATCTCGTCCAAATTTGGCTGAGAAAAAAGAAGAACCAAATGAATGAATATTCGTGGAATATCATCAGCAATGGATGCTCTATAAAGAACGCATGTTATTAATGCCGTAATTTGAGTTTCATCAGTAAAGGCATTATTTGAACAATTTCTATCTTTCATGTGCCTTTTAGGTAGCGCTATTGTGGATATATCTTAATAATCACCTATGGTACGTAACTGATGCGTTGTTATGACATCAACATTATATGATGAAGTATGTGTAAAAGGCTTACCACGTTTGAATGTTTTTCATTTTAAAAGCTTTGGCAACCTGGTGCGAAGAACCCGTGCATCAGTTTAAAAGTAATAGGTGAAATAGGTTCCTAATTTCCGACTTTTTTTTCAATTCGTCAATCACATCCCTGTAATTGTTCTTTTGCAATAACCCGGGAAAATTGCGTGATTTTTATCAGCAGTAATTCATTTTAAGTTTCCACGCTAGCTTCTAATCTGAAGAAAATATTAAAAAATAAGTTCATGCTCCCCATCAGGGAATTGACAAGTGCTTACATCTGAGCGCGTTGTTACAGTTTAAGTCCGGAGAGCATCCTGCCGACTTTCCACATGACACTTCAGGGGTGAACCTCTTGACCAAAAGATCGCCTGGACAGTCAGTTGCACACTATGCCACGAAGACTACTAAAATACTTTTAAAGTGACTGATTAAGAATACATGTTATGCCCTACATAGTAATTATATCCATTTATTTCAGAACTTTTCTATATTATTTTGTCAAAAACATTTCTATGTCGTGAATTATTTCGTCAGCGCAGTGCTCACTGTGTAGCTTATTGTGATGTCCAGAATGTAAAATGTAATGGAAACAAGTTTCTCAATTGATAATGGCTGTTAACGTCAAAACTATCGACTTAATAGTCTATGTTGCCGCTCATCTTTTTTTGCAATCGTTTCTGTCGTTGCGGAACAGTGTCATGAAATAAAAGTTAGTCGATCTCGGACCCTTAATTTCCGTAATAATACTTATGTAGCTACTTTCACTCAATTTCAAGCGGTGATCTGTAGCATATTATAATAACTTTAAATAGTGATATAGATATGCTGATTAACGTGAAAGTTACTTATTTATCCATCATGATTCCAAGCAACTGAGACTGTGTTGTATATTTAATTGAATTATTTAGGGATTTTTTAGCAAGACCTAAACAATGCATGTTTTTCTCCACACATTTAAGGAAAATCAACATACATCTACTGACCCCAATCTCAAATATTAGTCTGAATAATGGCACATCAGGCAATAGTACACGCTCTCTCACGTCTTGCTGGGTCCGGGTCCGGGGTGCAGAGCAGGAGCATGTAGGTACGACTTCCTGAAGTCGTTAATTGGAGAAATCTAGTATCCTAAATCAATCTTATGTCATTGAGAAGCTAAGATTTCGGAATTCTCCATCTGTTTATTGTACAGTAAAACACACTACACGAGCTTTCGATGGCTCTCTTCGCACATGATCAAGGCGTGGCACTCAACGTTAAAAAATGTGGAATGAAAAATTACATTGACCAGATATATCTATCTATCAACATACATGTTCCTGTATTCCGTCGGCTTTGATCTCGTACCATCTTGCAAAATCTCGGTTGAATAATTAATCGGTAGTTTTTATTTTTTTTTTTGTTTTTTTGTTTTTTCTTATTGTTTTTTATTTTTTTGTATATTGTGTTATTATGTGTTGTTATTGTTTGTTATATGTTTTGTATTTTTTTTTTTTTATGTTTTTGTTTTTTATTTTTTTTATTTATATTGGTTGTTATGGTTTTTATTTTGTTTTATTTTAATATTTATTGTTTTGAATTTGTGATTTTTTTTATTTTTGGGTGTTTTTATGGTTGTTGTTTATTATTTTGTGTTGTATTGTATTTTGATGTGATGTTTTGTGTTTTTATTTTTTGAATTGTTGTTTATTTATGTTTTTTAGTTATTTGTTTCTTATGTGTTTATTTTATTTGATTTGTTGATGTTTATATGTGTTTTTTATGTTTATTTTTGTTATTATTTTATTTTTTTATTTTTTGTTTTTTTTGATGTTTAGTTTATTTTTTGTTAGGTTTATTATTATTATGTTATGTATTGTTTGTTTTTTGTAATTATTTTAGGTTTTTGATGTTTTTTGTTATTGGTTTTTGTGATTTTGTGTTTATATTGTTTTTGTTTTATGTTTGTTTTGTTTATTTTTTGTATGTAGTTATTTTATTGTTTATTTTTATTGTTTTTATGATTGTGTATTTTAGTAGGGTATTTTTTTTTATGTTTTTTTTGTTTTTTGTTAATTGTTTTTTTTATTTTATTTTTTATTTTGTTATTGTTGTTTTATTTGGTTTTTATGTTTTATTTATTTTTTTTATTTTTTATGGTTTTTTTATTTTTAATTTTTTTTTTATGTTTGTGTTATTTATGGGGTTTTATATTTTGTGATTTTGTATTTATTGTGTTGATTTTTGATGTTTTTTTTTTTTATTTGATGTTTATGTATGTGTTTAATATTGTTTAATTGTGTGTTATTTTATGTTTTTATTTATTGTTGTATTTTTATTTGAGTTGGTTTGTTTTTATTTTTTTTTTTTTTTTTTTTTTTTTTTTTTTTTTTTTTTTTTTTTTTTTTTTTTTTTTTTTTTTTTTTTTTTTTTTTTTTTTTTTTTTTTTTTTTTTTTTTTTTTTTTTTTTTTTTTTTTTTTTTTTTTTTTTTTTTTTTTTTTTTTTTTTTTTTTTTTTTTTTTTTTTTTTTTTTTTTTTTTTTTTTTTTTTTTTTTTTTTTTTTTTTTTTTTTTTTTTTTTTTTTTTTTTTTTTTTTTTTTTTTTTTTTTTTTTTTTTTTTTTTTTTTTATTTTTTTTTTTTTTTTTTTTTTTTTTTTTTTTTTTTTTTTTTTTTTTTTTTTTTTTTTTTTTTTTTTTTTTTTTTTTTTTTTTTTTTTTTTTTTTTTTTTTTTTTTTTTTTTTTTTTTTTTTTTTTTTATTTTTTTTTTTTTTTTTTTTTTTTTTTTTTTTTTTTTTTTTTTTTTTTTTTTTTTTTTTTTTTTTTTTTTTTTTTTTTTTTTTTTTTTTTTTTTTTTTTTTTGTATTTGTTAAATTATTTTTTATATTTTTTTTTTTTTTATTTTTATTATTTTTTATAATTATTTACCTCTTTTATATAATATGGATATAATAAAAATATTATATTATATATTTTATTAATAATTTTTTAATATTATTAATATTAATTATTTTTAAAATTATTTTAAATATAATAATAAAAAAAAAAAAAGAAAACTATAAACAGAAATATAATAAAAAAAAAAAAAAAAAATAAAAAAAAATAAAAAAACAAAAAAAAAAAAAAAAAAAAAAAAAAAAAAAAAAAGGGTTGAAAAAAAATAAAAAAACATTTTGGCAAAAAAAAAAAAATAAAAACAACTTAACAAACAAAAAAAAAATAAACTTAATTAAGAAAAAAAACAAAAAAAATAAAATTAAAAAAAAAAATAGAAAAAACAACTAAGGGAAAAAAAAACAAATAAAAAAAAAAAGAAACAAAAATAAAAACTAAATAATACGAAATAAAAACAAAAAAAAAAAATTAACAAAAAAAAACAAAAAAAAAAAAACCAAAAAAAAAAAAAAAGAAACAAAAACCTTTCAAAGATAAAAAAAATACAATAATTAAATAACAAAAAATAAAACAATAAAAAACAAAATAAATTAAAAATCAAAACAAAAAATAAAACAAAAAAAAACAAACAACAAAATTAACATATACAAAAAAAAAAAAAAACAAATTTATAAAATAAAAAAAAAAACAAAAAAAAAAAAACAATTCAAAAAAAACAAAAAAAGAAAAAAACTTAAAAAAACAAAACTTAAAAAAATTCAAAAAAAAAAAAAATTAAAATAAAAAAAAAATTAATAAATAAAAAAAAAACAAAAATTCAAAAAATCTAAATAACAAAAAAAACAAAAACTCCAAATGGAAAGTGCTAGTACACTTACAACACAATAAACAACAAAAAAATATAACACCAACTTAAATATTAAAAAAATAAAAAAAATCCTAATTTACACCAATAACATTACAAAATAAAATATAATATCAAAAAAACTTAACAAAAACTATTAAATCAAAAACAAACGAAAAAAAAAAAAAAATAATAAAAAACAAAAACAAAAAAAAAATAAAAAAAATAATAAACACAAACAAAAACAACAAAACAAAAACAAAAAACGAAAAAAAAAAAAAAAAAATAAAAAATCAATAAAACAAACAAAAAAAAAAAAAGCAAACAAAACAAAAAAAAATACAAAAAAAAAAAACAAAAAAAAAACAAAATAAAACAAACA
>CAJQUW010007278.1:0-48200 GCA_907163375.1 Prostheceraeus crozeri
ATATTTATATTATACACATATTTAACATTGTGATCATCAATTAAAGCATGCCTGTAGGCATTTTACATTACATGTAGAAATGTAAGACAAGAGTAGGCCTACGAAAAAGCTGAAGAATCACCAAACACCAAAACAAGAAGTATCAACAATTCAATTTATTTGACCAGCAAGGGAGGCTCCAGTGTATTCAAAGCCACATTTTGATTGAGATCACTGATTTATATCAATTTATCTGATTTTTTCAATATTTATTCTTCGCCATGCTGCCCTGGTGATTTTGTTCTCGAGAAGAGCTACACCGCACAAAAACGAATGCCATCTGCTCAAATATTTCTATATAGTCAATTTGATAGCGTTGTAGACCAATTTGTTGCATAATCACATGTCAAAACGTATAAATACTTCGTTCACTCAATAAAAGAAAAATTGAGCATCGAAGTGGGGCACTATGAACCATGTTCAAAGTGCCTCATTTTGGGTGGTTCAATGTGACCCACATCGTTAACTTTTCAAAAACGTGTTCGTGTGATAATAAGGCTGCTCTAGTTTTAAACTACTAGATTAATGAAACTGATAAAGAATGCTTGAGAAAAATGCTGTCTAATGAAAATATGCGCAAGTTGTTGCTTGTATTAAAAAAGATCTGATTTTTTGAAAATTTACTTTTTATTGAAATTTTGGGATTCCTGTGAAAATAATGATAGAGAGCATAAACAATTGAAATCATCAGAGGAATCATGTTTATTTGTTACAATAAACAGTGTCCTAAAGCATTCCACAATTTATATTTTCGGAGAAAAGGCTGGTGGTTTAATGTGCCCGACCCTCCCCTAGATGCTAATGTGTTGCAGAGTAGTATTCTGGGTTACTCCCAGACTCTTGCAGAATAAAGAAACACCTTTGTGAAAGTTCCTCTTACCTTTCCACCTCAATTGACGGCAGGCGAGCGTGCACAAACATTTTTTGTCTCCCAAGGCCAATTAGTGTAGCTTAACAGTGGCATAGGCAAAGGGGTGGATACGATGATAGGCTACCACCCCCGAAATCCGAAGCAGTATGAATCATGGGTAGGGGTATTCCATGAGATTCCGCATAACTTTTTCAAATGTTGTCACTTCTGTATGAAAATGGTTATAATTTATTAAATTTTCATTAGTTGCATTTTCTCAAAATTGTGACATTTCTTATTGAGCAAGTATGGTAGTGGATCACAAAATAACGATCATACACGTAGAACGAGGGTAGGAGCTAGCAGATGACTCTAAAATTGATAAATACTGATGGTTCCGATAAATAGATGCTGGCACAATCATAATATTCTCAATTAGTTCCAATGACTAAAGCACTAATTTCCGGAGTCTTCTGATCTCAAACCGCGGTAATGTTGCAAATAATATATGGAGTAGACATTACTTGTAAACGTAATTCCATGTGAAGAATAATTACGCAGTAGCGTTAGCTATTATGTGGCACTATGGATGAGCACACATATAAATTTTGACAGTCGAAAGCTCCAGAACGAAAATCCTGGCCTGTTTTTACAAGTCTTTGCCCGGTAATCTCAGTGGCCCCTTCAAAGAAAACTGCGACAACTACTGACAGCAAAACAGTTCAAACGCGCACATCCACGCTTTCCCATATGCACTGACTGGCCCAACTAGATCAATTAAATCTCTCCGTTCAACTACGTCTACAGACCTCCGGCTGACAAATATCTACGAAAACAGACCTGTAACAGCCTCTCCGATTATCTTACACTTGAAACGCTTAAAACAATTTACACCTACTCACGCCCGCTACAGACTAACCGCCGAACTAACGCAGACAGGGAAAGCAAGGAGCCATATGACGCCATCCGTGACATAATGATATTCGAACATTCTCTAGTAAATGAAATGTAGTATTATAAATAATATATGAAGTATTATAATAGAGTAGTTTTGAAAAGATAACTTCCACGATCCCGCGTCTGCCCGGACTAGTTTGGATTGACGCTACATTTCAGCTTGAATAAAACCATTAGTGATTTAAATTTTTTATTGATAATATGTACACGACATTTGGTTACACATTGACACAGTCAACAAAATGAACAGTTGAATAACCGCACGGTGGCAGGCATGATGATTGATAGCTCAGATGCAGAGATTATCAGATGCATAATTGATTCTGATTCCTGAATAGCGACGCATATTTCACCGTCATATTTCGAAACAAATATGCTTGTAGTATAGTATTGTATAGAAATACATGAATTAAAATAGAATAAACAATGATAATGTATTATAATATTCCTATTGAACGTTATTTAAGAATTCGATGAATGTCATAAATCACTTAAAATCGTATTAGCGCGACTTCATCCATAGATGTGACGTGGCCGAAATAAACTTTTCGAATCTTAACTTTGCTTGATGGCGCTGCATAATTATCAAATCGATGAGGCGAATAAAACCATATTTCAAAACATGAAGTACAGCTGATACCTAGATTATTAACAAAAAAGATTACTTAGTTCCACCTAGTGATTTAAAAATTTGAGAACATTTATCATAATTTTACATGTATATGAAAGTATAACTATTGATAATTCCAATAGAACATTTCTACATGTACCTGCTCATTGAAAGAAATATCAAAACGAACATTATAAAAGTTGAGTAAATGAGTCTCACTGATAGTAAATTTTTAATGGACGGCAACTGCCCAGCAGTTAAATGTTCAAATGTTTTTTAACAAGTGGAGATTCAATGAGTCACTGATCATGTAATCGACTTCCTCTTTTCTCCAACCAAATAGCACCGCGCGCTGACAACTCAGCAGATAGTGGCGATTGATTTCTAGCTGATTCAAGGTCATCAGACTCTTCAGATAGAAGAATTGTTACCTGTAAATGAAGTGAATTGACATAATCTGATATATGCGATACTGTCTAAGTTGAGATCATGGTTAAAACTTGCACAAAGCTGTAACAAATCATACAGCGCTGAAATATTAAAAAATTGTCAACCATAAAAGGAAATTACGATAAAGCTTCGACGCAATTTGATCATAAAGCAATACCATTGATACTTCAATTGCTACTACACTAGTTTTCAAAATTTGTATAAATCTTTGCTATCCCAGCTTGTACTTGTATGGAAAGCTTAATGCCTTTTGAGTGAAATGTCACATGATTTCAATTTACATCATTCAAATAATCCAAAGTTCCGATAAATTGCTTTTCCTGTTGTGTAATTTCATCATACCCCATCATCAGATTGATTTATCACTAAAGCCGGAGTCACACAGAATAAACCGTAAGCCACAAGCCATAATCCATCGTCTGCAAGTCAAGTCACGAAACTCCATAAGCCGTAAGCCATAAGACATTTTGACAATATTTCTCATGACAGGTAATACAAGCAGAAAATATTTGACAGTTTCCTAATTTTTGTAAGAGCACAAAGCATAGTAAAGCAGGAGCATAAAAAATGACGCGTTATATCACAACGACGAGTCTATTGTAGATAATCGCCCAAGGATTCTCAACCGGTGGACGGCTTGTGGACTTATCCTGTGTGCCTCCGTGATCAAAGGAGGCTTATGGCTTACCGTGTGTGCCTCCGGCCTAAGACAGCGCATGGAACATAGATAACATTCAGGATCTGGAGCAGTCAGCTCCACTCCCTCTGTATATTTCATCAGCTCTACTCAAATTTACACAACCTATATATTCTATCTCATACGCTAACATAAAGATGCATGTGCAGCTGTGCACCCATGGTTGAAGTAACTATCAAAATGATGCTGACGTCAGTCACCATTGTAGTCACTAAATTAGCAGCTATACATGTATACTAACGCTCAACTTGTGCTATACTTATTTTTACCTTATAGCCATACGTGTCTTAAAAGAAGCATGCCAGAAAGTCATGACAAAATTGGTTTAATTTTTTCTTTATTCATATATTTATATAAACAATAAATTATGTGAGCTTAAAATTATTTACAACTTGACGCCAAAAATGTCGTCATCTTTGGTCGCGACGCATTTCCAACTTCCAGTCTTTCTGCTTTTATCAATTATTTCAGTCTTCATGTAGTATTTGGCAGTAGTCCACATAATTATACTTGACTCGACCAATTCGAAGTCGTTCTGCTTAGTTCCAAATCCCTTACTACTCTGCATCTGCATCGATTTACTTCCCGTTCCGCTCCAGGTTCCTGATAATGCAAATAACTGAAACTTATATATTTTTAGAGCTGCTTGTACTATATATCGTATTGAATCAGTTTTCCCACGAAAGCAATTGTCACCCACTATGATAAAACCAGGAAAAGGTTGAGTGAACTGGTTTAAGTACTGCAATCATGGGCGAATTTCAGGAAATTATGACAAAATAAACGGTAATTTGCACAAAGATCAATTCAAGAAAATCCGACAACTGCTGTATCTGAATTACCGGTCCGTAAAGCAATGTTCCTATCCGCATTTCTCAAAAGAAATTCGGACATTGGAAGAAATTCGGGCATTTTTCTAGCATCCGGGCGTAACGTTTTGGAATTCGGGCATACGGACGTGAGCAGGATCACTGGTTAAGGCAGGCAAGTTAGCAAAAATACTTAATTACTAATCTCACTTGCATGACTTTTTGGACACCCGGTATAATGCAAAATGAAAATATTTTTGACATTATTGATATTTTTTAAAATTATCAAAAGATTCAAGGTTTCAAGAGTCATAGTCACAGACTTGGATTGTTTAAGTATTTAAGTACTAGAGTAGACCGCGCTGCTCGCCATTGCAAATAAAGCATACGCGACACGACTCTTCCCTTTAGGGAACCTATGAGCAACGAATTATGTCTAAGTCTGTGGTTACAGCACTATAGTGAACTCGGATGCAGCGACAAAGTTTGCACATAAGCATATGCTAAGATTCATCAATACAAAAAAGAAAACAGTATTCACCTTTTGAGCCAATTCCTCGATTTGAGAAACAGGTGTTAACTCAAGATCAGGTATCGGAAACGATAATAAACCACATGGTCCATTCGGTGGCAAAATGCTTCCCCGTCCAGGTTGACGTGGAATTGAGAGATTGAGCAGCTTTGAAATGATTCTGCGACACAAGAGAACGTCTGATAGCATCGTTGAAGAGATTCCAGCTGACTGTAGCACCGTTTGCCAACTCACAGGGAACTTTTGACGAGATAGAGCTAATAAAGCTTCCTGCAAATGACGGTAATACGTTCAAGTAATTGATATCGATTTTCTATTGTAGTGATAAATGCAATCATGATCTTTACATTCATAGATTCATTGAATATTGTTTGTGAAGAGAACAAATATTTTTATGCAACCAACAGTCAAACAAAGATAGACAAGCTGTGGTTCTATCTTAATCATGTGAAAATACGATGTGGTGGAATACTGAACGCATAACTGATGAGTTAGTTGCAAATCAATGATTTTTGAAATTGGAAAGCATGGCACTCTCACCAGTTGTTTACCTCAGCCAATTTCCCGGTCAGTCTAGGTTCAGTTTCCCCGAATTTATTTGCAGATATTTTGCAAAAAACAATGGTTTTAAACGATCTGGAATGTTCCTTAGCGCTGTTTGATTGACTTATTCTCTCCAACATGTAATCAGTGAGCAACTTCCACAAACTTACTTATTTGAATAAAACTCAGGCGATGCAAAAAATGCTATTCAACAAAAAAGCTTGACAAAATTTTCAACGGAATGCTATTAACAAAGTCAGTAACAAGATGAACGTGAAAGGCACGTATATCGATAAGTATATGACAGTGCGGAAAGTTTAATAGGCCATTCAAAAAATTTGACGCTGATGCGCATATAAAGGTGCACGTGTTTAACAATGTATATGGTCATCCTAAAAATTGATTGACGTAACAAACTAAGGAGTTAATTATGCGGAAAATTACAGAAGTGAAAAAAATGAAGCTTTAACGTCACTACTCCCCCATATTAGGGTCTTTGATGGTGCTGACATGGTCAGATTTTTTTGGAAGCGCTGTACTACTTTAAGTCCGGATGCCCTTCCTACCGACTTCCAATGACACTTAAGGGGCTTGACCTTTTAAATTACAGAAAGTAGTAACGGAAAATTACAAGTAAACGATAATTATTAAAGCTTGTAGTCGAGAATCACTTTTATTTACGCAGTTGATCTATGTCAGCATTTCATGCTTCCAGTTCATGTCTGAGTCTCTGTCGTTCTTCTTCCCTCGCTTGAAGCATGGCAGCTTATTGTTTTCTTTCTTTAACTTTTCGTCATCCGTCATCCGGTTGCTTCTTTTTCTGTCGTTACACTCTCTGTATCGGCGATTTGCGTTCCTTGCCGTGCAAATCTTGTTTTTAGATATCGATCGTCGCCAAATCTAGGTCGCGCACTACGTCATAAACAAATCGCTGAGTAATAAGAGTGCGTTAGAGAAAACTCCCCAAGTTTAGGTCGATGCTTTCTTGAAAGTTAAGTAAAAAGTTAAACAGGTCAGACGGGCCTTCGGCGTCCAGCGCCTTCGAAACGGTCGATGGTAACCTCGACCTAAACTTGGGGAGTTTTCTCTAACGCACTCTTATTAATCAAAATGATCTCCCGACGACTGGTCAACTATGAAATCGCTGAGTGACTAGCGATTCCTCTAGCTGGTTTGCAACTCTAGCTGCCTTGTTGACACCGAAGTCTCTCTCCATCGCAGCTTACCCGTTACTAAGTGTGAGCACCCTTAAAATGACATTGTTTTCTGTCGTACCGCGTTCAAAAACTTCCCTCCAGAAAATGTCCAAAACTTGAGTTGCATTCATGGAACGATTTTTCCTGAAAGATCTCTTCCTTCACCCTGGAGCTGATGCGATACTTAATCACATCAGCTTAATGACCCTTGCACCAACTCAACTTGACACCTTCATCAAGATGACCCTCCAATGAAATTTCTGCCGCTTCGCATCCACCTTCCCGCATAATCCACCGTGTTGGATTCAGTGCTCGTGCTGATCAAAGAAATCGTGACTTTAGAGGACATGAAACTTGCAGTTCCGAGAGTACGGTGAAGACATTAAGAAAACGGTTCTGAAAACAACAACATTAAGAGATAATTCAGCTAGAGTTGCGTCTTTGTATATCGCATGTTCGTCTACTTCAGTACTGGAACTACTAAGTAAGTTCGAATTCCCGGTTTTCCCGGTGTATTTCAAGTTTCTCGGTTTTCCCGGAATTCCCGGTTAGTCGACACCCTGCCAATGCATCATTTAAGCGTACCTATTACCATGCAAGATTGAGAATTATTAATCATGGCTATTAAATGATACTGAAGTCAAATGCAGAACTCAGAATAGGCCTGTAGAAAAAATCTTATGCCCTCAAACATAGCAATTAATATGCATTATTTTACTTTTTTTGCTACATTGAAATCTATTGAGGAAAAATAGTGGCACAAAAAATTACTAAGGTTACTTTTTTTTACTTTGGTTGTTTAGCGATAGTATAGTTACGTGGAAGGATTTCGCATTTGTATAAGGTGCAATTTTTAAGCCTGTCAACCGCTTAAGGTACTGTCGCTCTCAATAAAGGCTATTAATCTTTAACAGGTGTTCCTCCCTTCCTTTTCATATGCATTTGTAGCTAAGTTTCTAGAGATAGTTTTGCACCATATGATAGCTCCTCATCTCCTGTTCAAAGATATGTTCTCAATCATCGCTTAAGCGACTACAGTTATTATATATAGCAGTTTATATATATTGTTTAAATGATGGCGAGTCATGACTTCCAGATAACGAAAATAGGAGACCAATGACAATGAGCTCTGTTCTGAGTTCTAACAACGAATGCCCGATCAGCAGCAACATTAGGCCTGCGTACCATTAGAATATCAAGATAATTTGTGATAAAAAATTACTTGAACTGTTGTTCGATCCGCTGGCCGTAGTTGCCAGCATCGACGAATCAATCCTCTTAAAGAGATTGGGCACGAGTCGGGAACAGTAAGCGGAGGTCCATCTCGAATTCGCTCCATCATCTACAAAAATACAACCAATAAATTCAAGCAATGAATTTCGGTGTCTAAGATTGAATTTCGTAACACTTCCTGAATGATGAAAATGAAACATCACTGTTTAATTGGCAAATGAATACGTGAAAATTCGGTTTCTAAGTTGCATTTGAATATATTATATGGTTACTGAAAGTGAACGATGAGAATCTTCGAAAGGAAAGTCTCGTCGCCTTATATAGTGCACATGCACCAACAAGATATTCACGTAAATACGTCAAACCGTCTACAGAATAAAGCTGATCTAGTGCTTCATAATTATTTCTTGACGTGTTCATCCATCAACAATCATAAATAGAAAATTCAAACGTAGGTTCTGCCATGTATGCGACATAGGAATGTGCAATTTAAAAAGCTCATTATAAAATAACCCCCTTGTTGATAGCTCAAAACAGTTGTAGTCAGCCGTATATGAACCGTTTAGGAATATGTTTAAAATTGAAATTTTATTAAACTTTCACATCCTCTTACATTTTTCACAAAATTTGAAAGCTATACCATAGATATATTCATACATGCAGCTCATTTTATAAGCGCGGTTGAACATGCTTGCATTGAAACTCTGAGGCTAAAATACATTTTTCTCCAAATGTCAATACGTTTAACTAGTCGGTTCTAGGAAGGGATGTTTTGTCATTTCTTCCTTTGTCAAAGAGCAATCTTATGCAATCATCCTTGGACTTCTAGATTCTAGAGGTCCATGAATCATCGTATCATTTTCCTTTGCTCAATCGGTGTATCCACACCCTATCGACTGCTTTGATATGGATTGTGCCTACCAACCAACACTACGTCTTCCTGACATGGGAAATTTCGAGAAAATGTCTAGTTTTTTTGCTACATTTTATTGTTTCGGTTGACCGTGAGGCATTATGCTTTCATTAGAGGTTGTGTCAAAGACAGAAAAATTCATCAATTAAATGAAGAGATTTCCCGAACTTTCAACTTCCATTTTCTGAGTAAGCACGGTAGAAATCGTTTCATAATTTAGCTCCCACAGAGTAGTACATGCATGAATATATATGAATTTAAACAAAGAATACTTTTAACGAACATGGTGACTAGAATGGTCAAGTCAAATGAATGTCTTACTTGGTAAGTCGTCAAGCCATTATAAGGCACTTGTCGCATCAACATTTCCCACAGAACAATCCCAAAACTATACATATCGGCTGGTGGTCCAGCTTCCTCTCCAGCCAGGACTTCAGGTGCCATCCAAGGTAACTGGCTCCATTCAGTCCTTCCAGCTCCGGCCTGTCTGATAGCGCGAGAGCACTCATGTCGAAGTCGTGACAGTCCGATATCACTTAAGCAAGCCCTGAGTCGACTGTCAAGCAAAATGTTGTGGGACGTCAGCCGCAGATGTGAACGCGGTGATAAGGTTGACCCGCTATGAAGGTAACTTAGTCCTGAGCATACATCCTCTGCGATTTGGTAGAAAGCGCTATGATCCAAAGGTCTACAATTCAGATAGATTTGTTATGTGATGCTCATGTTAGTCCAAGGCATGTAAATAATGAAGCTATACAAGGCCAATAAAAAAGATGCTATTACTGATAATACATATTTCGACTGATTATCAAATCAGATGGAAGAGAAGTACATGTATATGTTGTAAACATTTCACACCCTAACAAAGAGCTTTCAACTAAATTAGGATGATATTTTACTTTTAAAATAATAGATTTTAATTAACTTAATTGTAACATCTTAGTATTATCATCAACAGACAGAATCCTAAAAATTTTATAAAAATGCAAATTCTATAGTATCCTTTAAATATTTTTAGGGCACCAAGCGATTGTGGTGTCAATAAGAATAGAGTGGTAAACAAGAATGAAGTTGCCAATAAAGCTGTGCCATATGTTTGAACTTTTAATCAAAACAACCCAAATATTAATTCACGGGTAAAACCTGCCACCAATATTTTGTGCTTTATTGATCCGTTCCAGAGCATGCGTTTTTCAGGTCTTACAAACAACCACCTTCTCTGCTGAGAATTGTTATTAATAATAATAAAAAGAACATTGAAGGCATTTCTCCTGGAGGGAACCGAGGTACAATGCCCCACTTTGATGTTGGGAAAAACAAGTTCAAAGCGGAAAATGGTGATCTCACTCGGTTATTTGCCACTAACAGAAGTCTCACTTGCATATCTAGAAATGCCTTTTTATGTTTGTGGAGATTTCTCTTTGGGTCAAACGGGGATATCTTTCGTAATCGTTCGACTATCCATCGACAGCAAATTCACCATAAAGGTTATACCATTCTCAATATGAGCAAACACATAGGTCGGTGTGCTAGACATCTCACTTCAAAGATTGAAGCGACTCCAATTCATCAAATGAACGTAAACTCTACCCGCATAGAACGTTAAAAGACGCTGATTTCATTTTTTATTCAAACATTAGTTGAATACTGAATAATTTTTGTTTTATTTCATGTATACAGGGAGAACACAAAAGTTCCAACTTTGAAAACTAATTGTGACAAACAACGTTAAGTACAAAGTTCACATATATACCATCTCACAGATGACGTTCTGAAGTTTGATTCATCAAAATAAATTTAAAATTAGTTTTAAATTTTTCGAGCAATTTTTCAACTTGCAATATCCATGTCAATCGAGTCTTGGTCTTTTCTTTTTCAAGCAGCCAACTCATGGTGTCGCGGCTCCTCCGTGAAAAAATTCCAGGACAAAATTAAAATTTCCATGGCATTTCCAGAAAATGACTTTCATAATTTGCTGGCAAAATTAACTAAACATCATGCAGTGTCATGGTTCATACTGCCGCCATTATTTTTTCATCATAACAATTTCAAAACTTTTTAAGTGAATTTCAATCGAAGATACCTATTCAGGCATGAAAATCCGTCAGTGAAAAAAGCCGAAAAATTTGTGGAATGCAAACTTCAGTCATCCATGGCTACCCGGTAACGACATGCATTACGTTGACACTACACTCATCTGCATTTGAAAAGCCGATGCACCACTGCTGAAATGTACTCGTATATATATATATATATATATATATATATATATATATATATATATATATATATATATACTCGCATATATTATATGTGTCACCCAATAAAGCTGCAAGAAACGACTTAGGTCCTATGAATTTCAAATTTCGAAATGCAAAATATAGGGATCAGCAAGCATTAAATTTATATATAAGATCCATACTTAGTTACGAAAATTGACGAAACTCATAACATAGGTGATTCAACCCCTTCACAATACGAGCATGTGCCACTAAAAACACCAAAAAAATTTGCATTATTATCTGCTGAATTCAAATTCTTATTTCAAAATGAGAGATGTGAAGTTAGTATGGTATGTATATATTTGTACATTCTATGAAAATTTCTTAGTTCTCTTTTGCAATTTTGAGATGTCGAGAGGAGATAGAACGATTTTTGATTTGCTGAATTTTGAAATACGAATTATAAGAAATCATTATAGTGCATCCTATCATATGTTGTTGTATGCTACATCAAACTATACAAGTAATAAGATCTACAATAATCGCACATCTGTGAATGATGATTAAGCTTAAAAAATGATTTGAACTATGGCATATTTGTATATTTTGTGACACTATTATTGTAGTTTCAATTTGTTAATTTCGACTGAGATTTTTTCTAGTTTTTTAAATAATTCGAGTTCTTGTATCTCTAAAAGTTGGACTTCTTTTACGATTGAAATTGTTATTTGAATATTGAAAACTTTTCGCTTTCGGGAGGACTGAGTCTTTGATAAACAATGGCAAGAAATTATTGATCAACTCAATGAGCTGCTCGTAAAGGAATACAGCAAGAGGACGTTCAGCTTGAAACTTTGTCAAGAAAGGTTCCAGCATCTCACAAATGAATTTCGAGAAATATAGCTGTGCGTGACATTATTTCATTGCCGGTCCATCTTTCAACGTCGACTAGGGACATTTGAAATTTTCGGACTTAGATCTTTTGGATATTGGTTTTTTGTTTTCGACTTCGATGCATATTCTCAGTTTGTCAAGAAGCTCGTTCATTCTTTCAGCGGCTGAACCAATTTCTAACCAACGATGTGAGCAAAAAACTCTTCAGGAAAATTAGAGGGAGCCAGTAAATAATCAGCTCTTTTCGTAGGAGATTTACTGAGGTACAGATGAGAAGTTCGAATGAATCGTTTCAAATTCCAAGCTGGCGCCTTTTGTCCTTCTTTATATGCACCATGTATTACATGCAGAGCACATGATCCAAGCTCGATAAGTTGGGGACTGTCTTGAACCTTAATAATTTCCAGTTCGCGTTGAACAGCGAAGTTAACGTTTGGTGCAGCCATTCCGACTTGTGTTAGATCATTCGTAATATTCAAAGTAACTAGGACGTCAGTAATTCCAGTTTTTATTTCTTTCGCAGTTGAGTCACCCAAAAAACTGGATCCCAGATAATGATAGTGTACCTCTTTGGCTTCCTCATCGAAACACGAAACGTGAACATCGCGTTGGTCTTTTCTTGACACGCAGTTGCAAGCTGCGTCAAAACTTACGGAGAACTTTTTATCTTTCAAGCGTTGGAGCAGACTATCCTTAAAATATGGTACTAAAATAAAGTTATCATACATGATGCTTAGTCTTTTCCAAGAGAAAACTTTTGGCAATGTCACTGACATGAAACATCGCTTCCATTAAATCTGACAAATCTGTACGGCTGCGTCATTTCTTATAAGTTCTTCATTACCTCATATACGAGCGGTGATAACATGACAAAAATTCAAACCCTTTGACAAAAGAAAATAGGCCTAACCAGAGCTGGAAAAATTCCACTGAAATTTCTTAATTCCAATTCCAATTCCGGAGCAGAAATTTCAATTCCAAATCCAATTCCAATTCCAGTCGAAACAGTTCAATTCAATTCCAATTCCATAATAAGATTCAATTCCGATAATTGCATGTCGCGTATAGTGTCTTATGTTAATGTATCTAACGTTTGCTCGTTTCAATCTAACCCATGTGCCCTTATCCTTTCCTCATTGTTCCTGTGTGCCGTTCCCTGCGTCGTTCCTATGTGCGTTTTCATGTTTACAGTTCATATTTCTTGTGTACATGTATATATGTCACCGGTTAGCCTGCGCCATTTTCGTTTCGTAAACGAGATATTCAATATCTCGTGAAAAAAAGAAAAGAAAGTTAACGGTCAGCAAAGAATCAAACGCTGAGAGAGAGAGAGAGAGAGATGAGATGCGAATAAATCTATTAATAAACTGACAGAAGAAAGAAATTCAGTGTGGGAATAACGTGATTGTTGATGAAAGAAAAAACGACGATAAAAAATGATATCATGAAAACTGATTAATGGTCCATGTTAAAAAAGGAGATTAAAAATTCCGTGATAAGAACGAAATGTGGTCGGGTCGAAAGCTAACGAGCAAAGATTAAAGGAAACTCTTTCAATATTCAAAAGAAAGTGGTTTTATCGTCAAGCCTCAAAAATTTGTATAAATTAGAAACGATGAGAAATTGACACAACAACAACAAATACGACATCTTCAGTAGCTGTTAGAAGAACTTCGGGATCTCGCGGTGTAACATAACTACAGAAGTAACAACAACAACAACTGCCAGCGAGCAACAACACAGCAGCGTATACGGCAAAACATCAGCGAGCGCGATTGAAGATTGACGGTATAAGTGACACTGATATTTATGATAGGCCTATTATTTTGGTATAAGTGGGTCCGATCGAATTATAGTGAATTCAACATTAAGAAGTGAACTGTAAGTGTAAAGTTTTTCTTTTATCGTTGCGCATCGTATCTATATACTATAGTCTTAAAAATTGATATTGTTAATTGCTGTGATTGGAAGTTGAATAATAGTTCATGTAATTGAATAATTAATTAATTATAAGAATAATTTGTTGACACTGTCTATATTATAATTTGAACTGACAGGATTGCTGCCCTTTGATGAAGCGTTAATTTTCCTTTTTCCAAACCAATTGTTTTTCGTGTGTACAACAATTAAGGTAATCTCCAATTTTTGTGCTTATCCTATCAAAAACTAAATTCAACAAGGGCTTTATTTTGATTAATTATCTTACTTGATAAATAACTAAATAACAGATTGAACAAAGATGATTGTCTTTTCATTGTCTGCTTAATCGCTGAAATAACATTGTCCGGGGCTATAGGACCATCGAAGTCACAATTAACACCCTTTATTCAACAATAGAATAAAGCTATCTCTGTCGACCTATCTCTTTCTTATCTCTGCGTGCAGTCAACATAACGGCCGAGTACTGTGATTTCAATTTTTGTACAAATAGATTTATCACAGGTCTATCGAAAAAGTGGAATTGAGGTTTATCAAGGTCAATTCTAATTCCAATTCCAATAGATTTAAATATCGTCAATTCCAATTCCAATTCCGACGAAAAATGGAATTAATTAATTCCAATTCCGACTTTTCCAACTCTGGGCCTAACCCATTACGAACTACATCAGAAGAGTAACGTATAAAAGGTTTCAACACGAGCAAATTGCTTTCTAAAGTTAGCTGAATGGTGAGTTTGAAGGCAATTGCTGCGTGAGGATAACTGAAGAGCTGAAGGATGATTTGGAGAGCTGCAAACCAATTTCATTGATCATGAGCATCTAAAATTTGCAGTGTGAGTCCATAAAACTTTGTTGACGAATAGTAGCATTTCCTGGCAACCTTTCTGATTAAAATAAGAGGGGATCCCGCAGACAATGCAAGTTCTCATGCCTAAGCTGATGACCTCCCGATTCCCGACCTATACCTGTCAGTAACTTTCAAGCTCTGTGATAGCAACCTAGAAGTAAAATGACTGTGATGAGAAAGCGGTAAGAGCAGCCTTCCAATATAAATATCAAAATTCAGATTAACTGCAACTAGAACTTCTTAATCAGAATAGGTTACTCATTTATAATCGTACTCATTTTCATTCATCGAAGTTTTGAAACACTACAGCATTCCAGGGCAGATTCAACTATAAAATTCATGTGGAGAAAAATTCTGAAATCTTCTTAACATTGAAAACATCACAAAATATTCAACTAAAAAATTCCAGGACATTCCAGGACATTTTTAGACCCCGGACACCGTGTACCTATCTGGAGATCCTTGTCATGGGTTGATCCTACAATTATATAAACATGCTGGAAATTTCATTTCCCAGTAAGATGGGATGCCGCTTCACTCGCTTTCATCGCTTCGACGATTCCTGAATGGCAGATACGGTATCTTCAAAGCTAGATAGGACGTGCTTTCGAAGACAAGGTCCTACTGCCTTGGCCGTCACGAACACGCGACATCACAACATGTTATTCTTTCTGAGGCTGTGTCGAGGATGCGATTTACATACCACCTCTATATGTCGAATAGCCTAAGACTTGAATAAACAGCCATCCTAACAATAACGCAAGAAATGCTACAAAATGTGCGACATGAGACCATCGAGTGGAATTGTTCGTGTTTCGCGAAGAGCTTATATTGAACATTTATTAAGTTATTTTTCAATCAAAGTTGTCATTTATAACTGATGGTCTTTATGAAGTAGAGTAGGAAAAATGCTGATTCCCTTGATTTCTGTCATTTTTATACCGAAATTATCAAAAGGACGACACTATTCCTGCATGGCCATCCAAGCAGTGTTTTTTCATAGCCAAACTTCTATTTTGACGAAAAGAGAATAGCATAAGTATACATAACATCATCATAAATATGAAATATTACATAATATATGATAAATAATCATAATAACAAAAGTGACGAAATGCATGTATTATCGTGACATACAGTATATGCATACGTCGCATTTCAAATATTCACATTTGCAATTTATTACTCATTTGAAACATTTGGAATGGATATTTCTAGCTATTCATTCTCACATCGAAAATAACAACGATCTTTCTATTTCTGATCTCTACATATTTGAATCAAAAAAAGGAACATTTATAAGCACAGTATGATCGTGTGAGATACATTTTTCTTTTCATTATAGCAAATGGACATCAAATCAAATAGGAAGTTCAAAAATCATCTTCACTCATGCTTACTCTGCTTTTAGAAGAAGTTGACGCAAGCTCCCACCAGTACAAAATTTTGTTATAAGAAGAGGAAATTTCATCCGTATGTTGCACCCGAGAATCGAGCAAATGCTTTGATGTTTGAGTTCCATGAGTAGATTGACCTGCAGACAAATAAAGATGTAAGACAAAAATACATCCCAATCTTCATTTATGACTAATGCTGACGTATCATTAGCTCCGCAGATCCACTTGCAAGGAAGTATTTTCGAATCCCAAGTAAGGTTTCGTCTCTTTCCTTCAGTTTCTTTTGACACATTTTTTGTTGTCAGTTTAAATGTTATCTCCAACGCTGATTGATCAGTATAAAAAAACAGGGTGACCAATTTCAAACTGCATAGTAATTTTATAATTGATTCCGATAAAATGAAATGATCAATCATAGATTTTTTGCTACATTATTTTGAATGCAATGAAATGTGCACATGCCCCTGGATTATTCGCTTTCAAATCTACCCCTTGCAATTATCAATCTAGCTTCATTGCAAACTGTTAAGATATCACGACCATAATTGCTTAGGATTACATCATCCGATATTCAATTGTTATTTTGTAATATTTTCTACCATATAATTCTATGCAGATGATTTCGTGGACTTGATTTTTTAACAAGAACGATGATTGATGATCTTAACAAGAACGTTAAGAATGTGGATGTCATTCATGCGTTTATTTTCACTGAGCTCTCGCTGCCTCTTTGTAGCGGGGCACGGCAGAAACGGATTGTACAATACAGCAGTAAGAGGTATTCCACAGGTTAACTGACATTTCGATTCTCCAGTGGATTGGAATAATACTGGAAGCCATGGTCAACTGCTGGAATTTGTGAGAGAGTTCAGTCTTATCGCCAACTTCCCAAAGATACAGAGAAAGTCATCCCGAAGACGGCAACTGGTCCTCGGCTATATGGAATACCGAAAGCGCACAAAGAAGGTTGCCCTTTTCGCCCAATTTTATCAATGACTGGCTCGGCGGGGCAAGAATTGGCTAAGAAGATGGACTCGTGGTTTTTGAAGTCCAACTTTCATGTCATAAAAAGTGCTCCCCATTGAGATCATTTCAAGGGGTAAGGAACTTCCGCTGTCCGAAGTGCATCGATGTTTCCCCGATCGCCTGAAGATGATTCACTCAAAGTGACTGGGATCACCCTACAATAGGTTCAAGAAATTTGTTACCTCGGAGATGTCATGGACTCAGAGGCAGGTGCAGAAGGAGAGGTTTGGATTCGCATCGCGGTTTCGTGGACGAAGTGGAGAGAATTGGCCAGTCTTATTACCAACGAAGGCATTCCATTGAAGTGTAGAGCCCATGCGTATGAGATGTGTATAAGATCGATCCTCATCAATGGCGCGGATACGTGGCCACTCAGCCTGCGGTTGTTCGAGGTTGTGAGAAGTGCTGACAGAAAAATTATGAGGCACATGACAAAGATCAGGTTGAAAGATGAAGTTTCAAGAAATGAAGTAGCTAGAAGTTGTGGCTTGCCCGAACTTCCAGTTCGTCTGCGCTGGTGTGGCCATGTGAAAAGGGACACAGATGACATCATCCGTGAAGTTTGTCACTTGCCGGTCGACGGTCGTCGACCACCTGAAGACCTAAGAAGACTTGGCAAGTCTGCATCCAAGAACTTGGAGCCTCTGGAGGTGTCGGAAAACGTTGCTCTAGATCGTTCAAAATGGAAACGGGTCATCGCAACTTCGTCCAGCTCCGGAACCGGGAAGAGACGTAAAACGAGGAAGCAAGTAAATTACCTTCCACGCTTTAAGACAAATAGTGCGACGAACTCATCAGCGTTTGCTGAGAAAATATCCTCGTATATCCTCGTATGGTTTGACGTCATCAGCCTATTTGCGAACATTCCTTTGGAGCAGGCAATAGATATTATTTGCGACCAGTGGTATCGTAGCGAGCATGATCCTCCTAAAGTTAGTGAGGTTCCGTTATCCCAGCAGAATCTTCGCCGCCTTCTCCGAGGTGTCATCAAGGATGTATACTTAGCTTTTAATAGTGCATCATACAAACAAGTCGACGGTCTCGCGATTGGGAGCCCGCTCAGTGGCTCGTTTGCGGAAATGTTCGTCGGGTATCACGAATTGAAGCTGTTGGAGACAGACCTGTATTCTATTGTCGTTACGTGGACGATTGCCACGTGATCATCAGCCGATGTGAATACGAATAGCTTCGTCAATGTTTGAGCTTTCTGCACGAAAATCTACGATTTACAGCAGACGACGGTGACCATTTTCTCGACGTTCAACTGCACGTGATAGACAACCGCATTGAGACTTCGGTATATCGGAAACCAACCTATTGTGATATGTACATCAACTATGACGCTTTTTGTCCTCGACTCTACAAGGTAAATCTTGTGAGATGCCTTTCCGAACGTGGACGATAACTGTGCTCACCGTCTCTACTTCACCACGAGATGTACCTCCTGACACAGACGTTGATAAGGAATGGATACCCACGATGGTTCATTGACAGACCATGGTGGTCCATGGTGGTCACGATGGTCCAATTCTACGAGCTCCTATTCCAACAGCTGAGATGAAAGTTGCATTTTCAGTATCCCCTACCTCGCAAATGTCTCAATCCATAAGGAACGTTCCATTGCCAGGATGGTGGAGACAGCCTACACGCACACATAAGTCAAAGTATGGTATCGTACTTGCATTGCAGCCCATAGCGCTGCTAAGGACATAATTCCTCCGTCTCAATGCAGTAATGTCAGATACTACTGCAATTGCACTTGCGGAGCAGGCTATGTGGGACGGACGGAGCGCCATCTTTCGAAGCGGATCGACAAACACCTTCCAAAATGGTGTTTGGAAGAACGATCACGCCTAAGATCTACCCCTGTACCTACCCCTGTATCTCAGGGCAAAGGTCACTAAACGACATGAGCTCTCGTCCCGAAACCGCACTGCCTTTTAAAGGAGGAAGAGCTATTTGGGAAGGATAGTGGGGAGTACTAGCCACACTAAAGGCACTGTACATACCCGCGGAGGGTGGCTTAAAAGGTGACGGTTCGTGGTAGCCTGTTGGTGGACCCACATTCTTTCCCTATTGGGTACCAGACGACCGTTGAGTGTGTGGTAAACCACCATGGTAAACCACCATCCTCAGCTGTTGTTCGCCATGCTTTGTCTTGCCCTAGTGCGCGAGACAAATCGAACTTTAAAATTATAAAGTCGTGTCGTACTAGTTTTGAGCTTCGCGTATCAGAGGCAGCTTGTATTCGCCTTCCCTCACCAGTATTATGTATACCCTTTTTTTCTTTTCCTTCTTTCTATTCAAATTCGCAAACTCGAAGAAGAGCGAATCAGCTCTTCTTCAGAAATTTCAGCTTTTAATACTCTAACGACTTCGCTCAAAGCTGCCAAGAATTATCCGCTACATAAATTCACAAAGCATGTTATCGCAAGTTCTGAAACCGAATGAAAATGGAATATGTAGTAAATTCCTGTGATGAACGTGTAGAGGTAATAGTGCTACAATACTCCGGCAGCTTAAAATATTAAAATATATGCTTGATGAATTAACGTGCTGTACAAGTTACTATTATAATTTGTATGCCCATACACTTTTTTCAATAACCAAGAAAAGTTGATCTGTATTGGTACCATTTGCTTAAGAAAATTTTCAGGTTTGAAAGTGATGTGAAATATAGAAGTTGCAAGTTCAAATGATTGACTTCCGAAATATTATATCAACAAGACGTCTTAATAAAATGAGTATAGATAAGCTGATGAATTCAATCATCCACGGAAGCGAGGAGAAACGGAGGAAGCGATTTAAATAACATGTGAGTAAATCAAGTATATATTGATGTAAATGACAGGAAAGAGAAACCGCCGATATAGAAAATTACGAACGATTCAACATACCTCTTGGGAGAGGCGGGATTTATCTTCAGAACTCAGTGGTATTCTTAGACGTTTCACTGCAACGTCTCTGTTCTTGAACTTTCCTCTGAAGACCTGCGAGAACATTCCCTCTCCGACAAAATCTGAAAATTCAAATGAGTGTTACATTGATAATAAGGATTCAAAGGAAAATACTAAAATTGCTACCATTGGTAGAACGAAACATATGGCAAAATTATTAATCTACAAAAGTAAATGGATACTAAAAATCTTCCTATGAGGCATTCGCTTCTTCAATGGACAAATATTTAATTTTCCCTATTCCAAAAACCTTGGGTCATAGCATGATGAATACAGGCCCTCTACTGACCCTAGACCTAAAAGATATAGGAAATTTAGACTTTTTTCGGAAAATATAGAAGAAATATAGGATTTTTTCCAAGCAAATTATCGGAAAGTATAGGATTGAAAAATTATTGATCCTTACAAAGATCACTAAAATTTGTTAAATTTGTTTTCCAAATGATAATAGTTAAAAATGGTTTGCTCAATTATGTTATGAATAAGCCGATGCTCATTTTGAATAATCCTCAAAACATAGGAGAACATATTGAGGATGTCTATAAATCTCAAATATATACATGACAAAAAGAAAAAAACAGGAATGGTGCAATAGATGCTAGTATATAGAACTAATTCTCGAATGTTGACAAAATACTGGTATCCATAGAAAATAAACACGATATAAAAACCACAGTAAAAACATGCATCCTCTGTCTATATAATAACATAATATATCTTCGGTGTGCGTTAGCAATAATTTGGTTTCAAAATATGAACAGCGATCGATTTGGCAACAAAAATAATGAGCAATCAACAATAATTACAAAATATTGGTAACAGATAAACAATAAAAGAAGAAAATGTCTGCAGAATAATTATTGGTAAAAAGTTGATAAATGTGAAAATACATTATCGAGCGCCAAAAAGGAAATCGCCTATTGATACAACTTGGTGGGAACATAAATTACGTTTAAGCTATTGTTTCAATTCAATCCCTAGATTGCCCGTGTATGTAGGCAGATATCATAGGTATAATATATAAACTGATAGATGATCAAGACTTTAGCAAATTTTTAGAATGTTGTATCAACAGACAGACAAATTATGAAAAGCGATAGGTTAAATCAATAAAAACTAAGAAGTATTTTTCGTTATCTAGAAGTATCATTCAGGATGGCTAACGTTTGGGTTTTATTGATGCTAACGTATACATGTATAAACTATATCTGTCCGATCATTCAAATTCAGTTATACACACAATAATGACCAAGCTTTTTGTTTTTATACATTAAACTGAGAAAAACTCGGTATTGAGATGTATACCATCAGGAAAGTTCAAATCATGAACCTCCTTTAAGAGAAAATAGATTTTAAGATGAGTTGGACATTAATAACATAACTGGTGGAGTTTCTTCATTGTTGTCCAGCTTTCTCTGTGTTCTGTTTTTTTCCATTCTGGATTGAACTTTTCGTGAGCAGTTTCCAGCATTGATTGGGTCACGTTCACATCCAAACAAATCATCTCTAGCATTGAATGCTTTTATCAATTTTTCCGCTAGCCACTTGCCAATCTTCTTGCAATCGCGTTGCTTCACTCCCCCGGATACTATTTTTTCGCTTCAGACGGGTTCATGACTGAATGGCTTTATATTTTATCTTTCTCTCTTTCTCTTATCTTTCGTTCTCAGTCCTCTTATTTTTCCTCTGCTCCCGGTTTCATTTGATCCTCTTCTTCTTCTCTTTTCATCTTCTAATTCTCTGATGTATGAGTGGTGCGCATTTCTAGCAAGACGCATAAATTGTTCATCAATGGGAATCAAATGAGGATTTTTACGTTTTTAAGCCATTCAACGTTCTTATCGCATTTATTGAATCACATTGAAAGTAATTCTTTTACTGGTAATCGTGACTGGTAGAACGCTCCACATCACTTGCATGAGGAAGAATAAGCACAATTTTCACCGTTTTCATGAAGTAAGGACACTTCATATCTCCGTTTACATTTTCAATTGGAAAATTTTGCCACAAAAATGGTCAATGCGCAATGGATGGTCACTGTCAGATAACTCAACGTCCAACACAGGATCCAGCATGATTACTCTCCAATCGTTTAACATACCATCGATGGGGGTGGGGCATAATGATGAAGACTTTGAATGTCTTTAATGGAAGATACTTTACGAAAACTGTCATGTCGCACAGCAGAACAAGATCTTTGAATTCGATTTTTTAACGGCAACTTATCGATCAAATACGTCATCACGGTTTGATAGAAACATCTCATACCCGAAGTTCTTGTTGCTTCATGGCCTCGGATTGGCATCCTCTCAATCATTGCCTGGATCCTTGACTGACAATGATTTCCTCGGGAGGAAGTAGAATGTCTTGGTCATAGACATTCAACTCAAATAGTGTTGTGTGCCTTTCAACTGTAGCTGGCGATGCGAAGCGACCTGTCAACGTTGTATAAAATCCCATCATTTCATCCATAAGCGCATGTATGATTGCTTCCTTCCTCTGTGAAATCGTCATAAAACGTAAATACAAATCACAAATGGAGCTCATAAAATTCAACCTGATCAATAGTTTTATCATCCAAAAGACGAATCCGAATACAACGCGGGTTTTTTAGAGCCGACTTATCTGTTTTTGCAATATCAGTGAAATATTTCAGATATGTTTCCAATTTTCGAGGGTTCTCTCTGTGGCGGACCCCAGTGACAACCATCTGGTTTTACTGGCTTACTTCGAGGAAGGTTCATTACGTCAAGGACATCGAGAAAGTCTGCTAGACGTGCAGCTGATAGCTAAAGCAGGTGTGCATATCCTGAATAATCTCTACAACTTTTTCACCATACACACTCAGACCTTTACCAAATGAGTTACGTACTGTATGCAAAGGGCAAGTTCCTAGATCAATCAATGAGTGACGTGACTTGACTTCCAAATTCGATGAAATAGATTTGTGTACGGCCTTGTTGACATTGGGCCCATCTCTTTCCATCATTATGAGTGATTCCAAAGATAAATTAGAAGATTCGATTACATCCAACAAATTATTCGTGATCATTTCGGATGTCACATGACCCATCAAACGGACCGTTTCATAAATAATTGCACAAAAATGTCAACCCATTTTCAGACGTAATTTTCGCATGGAAGACGTGGTTCAATTTTAACAATCTTTATACCATATGCGCGCACACCCTTATTAGTGATGAGTGGATTAGTGATTAATTACACTAATGACTAATTACACCCTTATTAGTATTTAGTGATGAGTGGAGGTCACGATTGCGTGAATGTACATAACGATACACCATGAGCAAGATTCATCACAAAATTTTCGCTCAAACACATTAAACACATCTTATTCATTGAAAGAGAAGCTCAATATCAATTAACTTCATGCCATGTGAAAGGCTATGCTTTATTTGTTTATTTGGCGGGCTATTCATGTCAAGTACGCTTAGTTGTGGACAGCAGATTTCAAGATCATTCAATTTTGGTCATTTTATTTACTGTTGCCTACAGAAGGAACCACACAAAATGCAAATTTTAGTTTACTGCCATTAAATTAGCTTATTAGACGATAATGTTTTTGAATTTTGACAAAATTTATAGCATTTTCATCCAAGTTGTTTAAAACTTGCGTCCATTCACTTTCTCCCACGTGACTGTGAGATTAAAGCAATGTAACCGTTTCAACACAGCAACTTTTTAATAATTCTTCTACTTAAGCTAGAATTTTCGTGCATGCGCTCAAATGAAAGCTGATGCTATCAGCTCCAAGAATATGAAAGTTCTTGATAAATCGGCCCATCCGTTCTCTTACTGACTTAAGAATCATCTTTGACCACTGTACCAATCCTTCTTTTGCTGGTTTTGAAATCATCGAGCTTTATGTGCATAAAGCACACACGCGTCACACAGTAAGAAGTCTGTAGAGACGGCTTCGCGAAAAGATTCTATAGTGTGTCTTGATCTGCGGCGTCATCGAATACCCCACAAATGCTGTGATTGACAGGAGGATCGATTTGTTACCAATAAACAGGCGACAACTTATTTGATTCGATTCGTGAACATCCCATGCAAATTCCTTTTATTGTAAATAACATTGATTAATTATGTGTGCGGTCGGATCCTATACTAAGCAATCAGCTGAGCAGCCCAACAGTATTAGCGTAAGTTGCAAATTGCATCTGTTTGTCGACTTTGCAATTAAGGTTTTCAATCCCGGGATTATGGTATTTTTACAGGATTCAGAATCCCGGTATTCGTTAACATCTGTTTTGAGGCAGCTGTACTGTATGAAGATGGAGCAACAAGTAAGTAGCAATAAAGATAAACGTAATTCATTGTTGCAAATTGCAATATATTGTTATATTTGAAGCTTTTTCCTTTTTCTGCATCAATATTAGACCTAAGCTACCAAGAATGCATCAGACACGGCAGTCGTATAATCATAAGTAAGTGTGCATTATTTATTCATACATTTTTATCATATATACCAGAATTAGTTTTGGCGCATCTTTGTGCAGTATGGGAAAAATTATCTGCTTTCATCGATATCAAAAAATTAAAATATGTTCAGGCAGTCGAGAGAAATAAAGAGTTTTTTATATGCATACAAGCGTAGGTGCTAATTAATATTTAATCAATTTTTCAAGCGATTATTATACAATACCGGTCTTTTATCAGACGTCACAAAAGTCGCGGGACTTGCATTCCGATTTGAAATCACATACCAGGTTGCGACAGGGTATGATGTGTGTACGATAACCAGATCTACTTATTGTTATAGTTTATGCCTGCATGTGAAAAGAAAACGTACTATTAAGTCACGCACATTTAGGCACATGTCTATCTGATATCATAAGTTGTATTCTACAGTGCATCGTTCAAAATACTCGTCTAAGAATTCAAAACAACGCCTAGTATTGTTCAGCTTACGCTAGCCTAAGCATACTATCAGTATATCCACCGAGCTTGTTCCCGGAATCGCAAAAAATCACGGGATCAGAAAAAGTCGGGATTTTGAAAACCCTATTTGCAATAGCATTTGATAAGAAAATGCTAAGTTTTCCGTAGTGCAACGATAAATGAGACGGTGCGTATAAATTTTTAAGTGATGTGAGCAAACTTCATTCATGCTGTCAGACCAATATCGAATGGCAATTTCCATTTGCTTTTTTGCTGCTTATTTGTTGTCTTATCGTAATGCATCTTGAACATATCGTGTTTGTCTGGACTTTTTTCACATTTGATTCACTGTAATGGCAACAAGTTGGAAGCTTTTGAGTTCTGCAATTTCTGATAGTGGAAACACGGAAAAAGATTTTCAAGTCAAATGAAAAGAACTCAATCACCAGTCGAATTCTTTGGTCACATTTGGGAATCGATTTCAGAATGAATTGATTTTCTAATGAATCCACATAACTTTCCACAAGCTAAATCGTCTTCACGTCACAAATTCCTATAAGATAATGCAAAGTTCTATGAAATTACGCAAGTTTCTACATAATAATTGTATGACAAGATTTCGTTCAAATTCAATTAAATGGCAAATCAATGAGAGATCTGGACATAACACTTTTTTATTGGTAGAATGTGAACTGTTCTATTAACAGAATATGTGGACATAAAGTGCATTTCCTGTAAGTTTTAAGTGAAGATAGCGATTTTACTTGAGTGTAACTATTAAAGTTCTCGCTCACTCTATCTAGCGTTTTCATAATGCCGACAATCAGCATCGCAATTTCATAAAAATATAGGAAATATAGGATTTTTCGTGGATATATAGCATTCCTGTATTTTTAAAGGAAATACGTGTATAATAAACCTACTGAACGGTTTACTGAACAACTAATTTCTCTCGAGGATCAGCCACAATTTTGGATTTCACCTATTCTTTAAGTTCTTGCTCCTTTACAGGTGAGATACAAATCATTCGAATTTTTCATGTTTCTTGCAAATTGATCACTATGCATATTCTTCGTGGCTGATCCTCAAAGTAACATGAATTAATTTAGCTTCAGAATTGAATGACGGAAAATTAGGAATACATAATGAAACAAAATATAGATATGTGGTTTACAATCAATTAAAGGGAATCTGCTAGCTTGACTAATTCATTGAATTTATCAGACTTATCCATCAGGTGCATCCTCCTCTCATTCTCTCTCCCACATTTGTTACATCATGTTTACTCAAAATTACTTATATTGTTTACTCAATGTTTATGCAAATGCTTTTTGCAATGAAACATCTGATAATCTGATATTCTGATATAGGATCACTCCGTGTATAGAAATAAGCTTTCATGAATTTGGTCAAGTATCACAGGTAAATGAGATTTAACCAAATTCTATGCGCCTTAATTAGCCTACCACTTATCCTCCATACGACCCTTCTTGCAATAGTGCAACATGCACAGGTATATACTGAGATACTACGTTTTCAGTTGGTTTCTGATACTATGAAGAATCCGAACAAGTAAGTTGATAAGAAGAACAAGACAATTTTTAATTCAAATTATACTTTCATTTACAACTGAAGATCATTATTGTAACCTATAGTACCCGACAAACGCAATATTTCATAATACAATCCAACCAGGAGGAAATAATTAGTAATTACGCTTAATACGTAATATAACGCATTAACATATCATTCGCATAATTACGAATTAATGATAATTACGTATATAAAAAAATATATATGTGAATACGTGCAGACAAGTAATTAGTAATCATCGATATAAAACGTTTAATTACCTCGCTCGTTAAATCGTAGCTCTGACTGAAAAGCATCGGTTCTTGGAGACATTTGTCTTTTCCGTGGACGAGAACTGAAAAGATAATCGATGAAATGGCAATTTTCTGAGCTGTCAGAAATCAGAGACATTATCAGAGACACTAAATTAACAAAAAAGGAATCATTATCATAGGAGGTACTGTCTGTCTCCATAAAGATTGCAGAGCGCCAGTTCGCCTGGGAAGAGAATAGAAGGATGTCCTCAGACTTGAACAATCAAAGCATGAAAATTCCTTAGCAGCCGTAGACGCTGCGCTTCGCCCTACAACGCCTCGTCAGCACGGCTCGGAATGGCCTAAACTAGCTTAAAATATCTAGAATGACTAAACAGATATCTAGAAAAGTCCTTCAGCTTGTTCAGCGATTCTAGATATTTCAAGCTAATTTGGGCCATTCCGAGCCGTACTGACGAGCGGCTGCAGGGCGAAAAGCAGCCTCTGCCGAGGAATTTTCGGCCTTAAATTGTTCAAGTCTGAGGATATCTTTCAATTGTCTGTTTTCGGTCATGAGTATGACTAACTCTAAAACTGAGTAGTTCAAACATTGTGTGGTAGATGAGCATTCCATTAAACCTACAGGGTGCGCGAAATTAAGTGGGAGTGTTATTTTTTAAGTGAATTATGCCAGTCGCCCGTCTATGCGTCATTCTTCCGGTGTCATAGGTCTCAACATACAGTAAACAACATTTGAATTCTCAATTTAGTCACCACTGTGACTATTGTTGCCACGATTGATTCACAATTCAGATTTGAATGCTTCATGCTAAGTTGTAGCTCTTATCAAAATTTAGTCAATTCTGTGACAAAATGAGCAATGTAACTGACGAACAGTGCTTGCAAATTGTGACTCTCGTCGATCATTCCGAGAAGTTCATTCGGCAGCGTTACAAAGAAACTAAATGTGCTAAGTCACTGGAGAAGCAGTGTGGCCGCAAGCGCAATACAAACCGACTGACGACCATGTGCTCATTAGATTGAGCAAGGTTAATCATAAGATAACCGCAAATCAGCTGAGAGGAGAGATGGACTCTATAGGAGTTTCCTGAGTAGACACACAGTTCAGTATAGGCAGATACAAGGTGTCCGAATTCTATTCAAGCCCATTAGATGTCAAGTTCCTACCCCAATCATGAAAGAAAAGCGACTGAAACGGGCTAATGATCATAAAGAATGGTCTATTGAAATTTGTCGATCAATAAGTATCTCATAATCTACGTAAAAAATTGTCTTAAGCATATTTTTCCTTTTTGCACAACAATTTTCTCTAATGAAGCAACGCTGGATCTTCAGTCTCCTCAGCATCAGTTTATTCGACGCTCCTACAGTGATCACCGAGAGGTTCATTTCCAGCAGATCTTCAAGCACTCTGTTAAGCTGATGTTCTAGGGCTGCATGAGCTGGCCGGGTATGTGAAAACTCTACTTGGTGGAAGAACTATGAGGAAAGAGCAGTATCTCCTAGTTCTTCAAAATCCAGTACTCGGGTGCTTTCCCAAGCAGAGGACTGGTTCGAAGGCAGTAACTGGGTATTCCAGCAGGACCTCGCCCCCTGTCACTCTGCGGGTATCGTGAAGGAATTTTCCGACTGAGTGTAACCGTGTTAGCATGGCCAAGAAATAATCTGATCTCAACCCAATAGAGAGCCTGCAATTTTGAAGTACAGACACGGAAAGTTAGGTACAAGAACAAAACAGGAAGCTATAAAATGGAAGCTTCACAGCGCTCATCATGCTCACGACATTTAAGAGATCTGGTCAAATCTCATCTATTCAATAGAAATTGTAAAGGCAAATTTCCGGGCTCATCACGACCAAAGGAAGCCATGTTGACAATTGAACTTTCGTAGATACCGCTTACGTTAACAACGTTCAACAAAGTCACTTTATTACGAGGAGTCCCACTTATTTTTGCGCACCCTGTAAGACAGGAGTACGGACAAGAGTTTAACGTGAAGTGAAATTCTCAAGAATTTTCTCAATACATCGAGCACTCCGTTGATGGGACAAAAACACTTTTTACTGGACTTACTCATGAACATGTTCAGTTTGTAGTGAAAACTGTTGTTCATCACCACCTTTAAGGCCAGCAGCTCTCTGATGAGAGACCATTGACTGGATATTATGCAGCTGATTTTGTAACTGATCAATACATGCCAGAAGAGATCGAGAATCCGATTGTTTTAAGGTTTGTATGTCGACCAAGTTTTGTATCTGAAAATGAAAGTTATCACATTTTTACTATTCACAACCTATTTCATCTCTAATCAATATAAAAATTGAAAATGTAAACTTCGATGTAATATTTCATCACTAATTACAGTGTCACACGCTCCAAAATTATGGATTGTTTAACACTTTCTTGTTGAGGCAGCATTTGCTTTGTAATATATTTTTCATTGAAAGGTGATAATAGAATGACAGCGAGAACATGCGCATATATTTTTACCGCGATACAACAGATAATTTTCCCGCAAAACACGGCATATGCATTCTATTTATGTTAATCTTCAATACTTATTGTACACTGATGAACATTTTATCTTAAATTGTTCACATATCTCTATTACGAGATACTTTCCCAATAACTTTTTCTAGCATAAGAATAATTATGACAGACAATACGAATGATACGCATGATGCGTTGGATGCATGGAGTAAAATCGGAGAGAAGGTCTAATGAAGAGTTCCTACAGAACATCTTGGATTCCATCAGAAGACAGAATGATGTTGCGCTTGTTCTGGTCACGTACGGAGAAAGAACGAGACAGAGTGGCCAGGACAGTCACGGAGATCAAAGTTGCTGGCAAACGTAATGCAGGGCGTCAAAGAAAGACCTACTGCAATGTGATAGACCAGGATCTGCGAGGTGTTGGTGCTCAAGAAGCTGATGTATACGATCGCGAGAAGTGGAGAAGAATCATCAAGCAGAAACCGTCCAACTGAGCATCTTCTGGACCACAAGGACGTAAAAAGGGATGAATGAGTGAGTGATAATTAGTACAGAGAAGTTAAACGTAAGGTGAGATAAAGTTCTTCAAAGTACTTAGAAGACAGGTACCACTAACTGAGTGACGACAAAACATCGACTTTTCTTAAAGGACAATTCAGCTCATAAATCACACGCATAACCTTATATCAAAAGCATTACATTTTGATGCTTCATGATATCATGATTTGCATTTGAATTAACAGGGTGGCGGTGGCGGCCAGAGTTCGTGATGTTCATTCGCTTAGACTGACAGAATGACGGTGCTAGGGAATCCAGCGCACGTCATTTTCTTTTTTGGAGTTGTTAATTAGCTACATAGACCTAGGAAAATCCATCATATGGAACCCACCAGGAAGGATCCATCATCAAAGCATGCTAGTTTCGCTCAGCAAAATAGTCGAATAAAAGGGAAAACTAAAAGCTTCCATATGGAGAGTTCAACTTGCTGATCTTGCAAGCACAGAAAAGCATACCATTTTAATCCGGACGGCCTTTTCGACCACCACCGGTAGTCTTTATCAACGGAATGACAGAATGACATGACATGCAGACACTGCCTGACCAGTGGCGGCTCGTCCATTTGGGCAGGTGGGGCACTGCCCCACCTATTGAAATGTTGTCTAACTTAAATAACCAGCAATATCAGTAGTAGACTCCATTTCTTGATCATAAATGTCAACTATACTTCATGTACATCTATTCCATTTGCGCGACAGTGACGCTAGCAGAATCCATCAATCGTTTTCAAGACTGATGGGCGCGCCCAAACATCGAGATTGAGATGATGTGAGAGTGGTTCATTTCACGATCTGAGCGAATAGACAGAATTAACACGCGATGAATGGGCACTCGAGAGGGAGCCCTAACGCTTCTGATTGGTTAACCGTCAATGCAAAGACAATGCACTGTGATTCCATTTTTACTGAGTGAGGTGATGTGAGGTTAGCACCAGCGATCAGTCCATGAATCAGCATACAATACCTTTCGGTATCTGTAATCTTTATTCAAAGCCTGAATGATAGACAAAATGTTGCTTCAACCGTGTAACTAAATGCAGTGACATAGACTTACACATGTATAGCATGTTGCTAACATATTCTTTGCTTTTCATTTACAAAATAAGATCCTATTAGACTAGATTTTTGATTATGTAAAAATTTCATGCTTATGCCCCACCTGGACCAAATGTCACGAGCCGCCACTGGCCTGACATCTGTTCATGGTGGCTTGGGGAGATGTGGTTTCAACAAGATGGCATACCTCCCAATTACAGCATCGCAACGCGAAACTGGCTCAATGACACTTTCCCAACAGATGGATTGGTCGCCGCAGTTCCGTCGAGTATCCTCCTCGTTCTCCAGACTTCTTTCTTTGGGGTGTGTTAAAGAATTCAGTGTATGCCAAAAGCCGAGAACGAAAGATCAACTCGTGGCAATGATAGTGAACTATTGTACAGAAATCAGTGAAGAGTTATGCCGAAGTGTCTGCTATTCTGTTGTTTAACGGACTGCAAAATAAATTGAAGAAGGCGGACAACCTTTTGAGCATTTATTCGATTATCTTATATTACATACTTTTTATATGAAATACAAAAATACAAAATATACAAAAAATGTAGATTACATATATAAAAAATGTAATAAATTGAATTTTCATAGGATGTGTAGTTTTGACTGCCCGGCTGACTCACCCTATACATTGATGCCGCTAATTTCACAGCGGCGTCAATTTGCTTCTGCAAAAATAGCGTCAATTTTAGAATTCTTCGGGCAATTTGTCATTGCTAGATTTAGTCACTTGGTATTCTGTAGACTTGAAATCTGACAGGAGAGCATGGGGCTTACACAATCAATCTGATTTAAAGCAACTATCTGCTGACGCGAGGAATGATACAATATGCAGTTTCATATCATATAAAGCTTTTTTTGATAATATTAAACAATTTTCAATCCTGCATGATGTTTTGCAAAATGGATTGCATTCCTTTTTATCGGTCAACGTATATGACTACGTGTGTGCGTAGTTAAGACGCACCTAGGAAATATGACAGGGGAGACTATAGAGACTATAAACATTATTCTTATCTAGTATTCCCCCATCAGAGATAGGAGTCATTATTCAATGAGACAGGTACTGCCAAATAACTTGAGGTTGAGTCGGGTCCTCAAACTAAAGCGAACTGGTCAGATAGAACCAAATGTTGATTCAATTACCTGCATGACAAAAGTTTCTCGCGAGTGCGAAATCACGAGAAAATTCTCGACATTTTAAGACTTCTACGTATTTCGTGAAATTTTGATGTATTTGTTCAAAGGAAGTTATGTTACACGCAATATATGGCAATTAACACGGTATTTGAACTTATTGTTTTGATTCATTAGTTCTCTCGGACTTTGCGTTAATGCCTAAGTCGCACACTCAAAAACTCAGTAACTCACTAAAATGGCAAGCACACATCAACAGGTCGCGCATCCCAGTCATTGCCGCAACTTGCTTCTCATAGACCTAAGTGATGCGACTCATGCCAAATGCCGGCATGTTAGCATACCAAGCATCTTTGGCTCATGCAAGGTGTGAATGTGTTATGTACAAATTACTGTAGAGTTCGATTAAAAATGTAGGGTCTCCAACTTAAGATCAAAATTGTATAATCGTTATTCGAATCGAGCTGATTTGTTGATGTTTCGGACTGTATTACTAATTGAATCTCCAAATTGTTATTATGATATCATTTAAAATAGTGTTTTGCCATTCGAAAAAAATTCAGTACTCAAATATTCGGAAATGATGACGAGCGAATATACGAATATCTAGTATATTTTTAGTTGTTGGTTTAAATCAACTTCAGAATAAACACAATATCGAAGAAAGCATTTCAATTTTTGATGATTCGTTTTAAGTTAAAAAAAACTAACTCAAGAAAGCCTGAAATAAGCACATGTACTGTACATAACTGTTCGTTCTTTATAATCATCTAATATCTGTTAACACTGCTTGTACTCGCATAATTTTAGCACTTAGAATCACGACATGGGCTACTAGCCATAACGTCGTTTCTCGATTGTTCTTCGATTATCATAAAACTGCCTTCTATCTACATATTAAAATAATTTACATTCAATTTAAGATATTTCCAACACAAATAATAACACCATGGGAATTTTAACATTCTCTTAACTGTCAGGCAACATTAAAATTCTGGAAATACAGAAAATGTAATATTTTTGTTGTGCTTTTGAAATTTAACTGGTAAAAAATCGAAACTCTATCTATTGAATATCCAGAATAAAAACATGCGTATTAAAGTAGTAGTCAATTCACAGGTCTAAAAGTTTTTATTAAGGAAATGTTGGATCCTCACAGTCTGCGGTTTAAGAGCGTTCCTGTGATGAGAAGCTATCAAACCAGCCGTTAAAAATGCTCTTTCCGATGTAACACTGGTAACTGGTACATGTATTCCTAAATGAAACTTAGCAAGTATCGCTTTTCCACCATATGACAGGGTTAGAGGAACAGGATCCTCTTTCATGTATAGGTCAAACGCTTGCTTGCAAGTCACTTTCCTTTTCGCTACTTAGGGACAGGGTTCACCGTAGCACTTCCATGGGATCTTCTTTAGAATCTGCCCTCCAGTAATACAAATGCCTGCGAAAGTTTTTTTTTTACGGATTTTACGTCACTTTTTACCCCTACTGTGGCCTTGGACGGTGCTGACTTAAGTCAGACTTTGTTTGGAGCGTTGTGGTGCTTTGTAGTCCGGATGCCCTTCCTGCCGACTTCCAATGACACTTTCCGGGTTCGACCTCTGGACCATGAGATCGCTAGTCCAAGTACGGAACCACTGTGCCACGGACACCACAAAATCTTACAAAGTAATGTAATCTTACAATTCCTTACTTACTGCGAAAGTAATGCAAAATAATCTGCCCGTCAATTTTATTCCGCAGAAAGCCGGAGGCGATTTCTTATTTATAATCGTCTGGGAGTTTTATTGTGTTTATTGTGTTTAGCGGCACGTAACCTATGCATCATGCCCCATGAATCCGCTAGTGTTGAGTGCCGTGTGTTACCATGTATTATGATGATAACTGATGACACATCATCGATTATGTTCCTTCAAAAATAATGTGCAGTACACCAATTACCTGCAACCACCGATTTTACCAGCGAATTCTCTTGTTTATTCGAGAACACGTTGTAGCGGATATATCAGACTCATCATGAACATACCAAGTTTGATTACGATTTTGCAGCAGAGGGTTTATTACATAAAGATAGAGCATGTTGAAATGCGCATCACGTGCAGGTTCATGTAATTGAATTTTAGTTTTGTTACAAATATATTATGTTGAAGTTAATATAATAGTGGCGTGCAGATTCTGAAGAAGATCCTTTAATTGATTCCAAAGTTCGGTTTGTATTTACCAAAGAATTATTGATATATGAATTAAAAATCTAAATTGATATATTTGGGTCACAATCCATTCAACGTAAAATATTCAGCTGCTCGGGTAATCTTAATGAAAAATGTGTGGTAGTAGATACAGTTATCTCGAATATTCTTATCTCAAAATTATCATGCGAGTATTCGAAAATGGAGGTTTAACGAGCGAACATTCGAATATTTAGACAGAGCACTGACAAAACACTACATCCAAAACACATCAGGCCTACCGGCGGTGGAAAATAGCACTTAGCAAAATGAACAATATCTTGGCATCTCATAGAATATCTACGAACTTGAGAATATTAGCAATTAATAATGAAATTTATTATAGCAAGAAACACATTTATGTTTGATATTTTCGATATTTGAAGAGTTTTGATGGGTATGGACCAAATATGAGCCTATTCGATGAATAATTATCTTTCTTAAAATTCGTTTTTCTTTCATAAAGGCATTCAATAATTATCAATCCTTCATGAAGCATTTTTGTAATTGATCGAATAGCCCTATCTATAGGCCTACTACATGCATATTACTGTACATGTACTATTACGTTCGTGCACAACATTTTCAGCACATGTACGCATATAATTTTGCATCATGCAATTGATATGTGAGATTTCATGAATATTTACAAATATAGTTCACATTACATGCTCACTTAGGTATAAAGTGCAGTAATACATCTCTACTATACCATCTTATAATTGCTATAGTAGAATCTGTAACATCATCCTAAAAATAAGCGTCGTGAGAGGCTGTATCAATTAGGGGTTGAATGAGCGTGCGAAAAAAGAGTGATTTGACGCTGAATCAATAAATTTTCTCAAACACCGATCTGAGGATACGAAATACAGATTTCACTTTTCCGCCGTAGTGCAGCTTGCTCTACTTGGCGCTTTATGACCTGCAAAAGACAAATGTCGTTGATTGGAATGTACTTTGTACTCCCACTGCTCTATTTTGATCAGTAATAGCAATAGATCAGAAAGCATCTCAGAAAAGCAACAGATGTCCGCCATATTTCACCGGAATTGTTCTGTCGAAGTTCAGTTTGTACCAAAAAGTGCGCATACCGGGAGTATGTAACTATATACTTCGAAAGCATCGTGGAGCAATGATTTTTTCATAAAATTTTGATTCTTTTAGCATTATTGTCTTACAACGATTGTTCCTACGAAATAATTATTCAATTTCCATGTTACTTCAACGGTGAGCGGAAAATTCTCAGCGGCGAACGACTATTCTCTATCGACGTTTTCAAACTATAATTTCAGCTCAATAATCTATTATACATATTCGCATGTATAACACACAAAATTACAGTTCAATTTTTAGCTCTTGAAGCCAATTTCTTCAGTCAATATCAGGATAGCTCAGAAGATGCAGGTCACCAGGAAATCTGTGGACTACGCATTGCGAGATGATGTGCTCCACTGTTTGAACTGGATGACCACAAGCACATGAGGCGGACTGTCGAAAGCCATATCGCTGGAGGGTGGCGGCCACACGAGGGTCGTTGGAGCGGAGTCGGTTCAGTCGGACTCACTGCTTTCGAAAAAGGTCGGCTACAGATGGCAACGATTGCTTTGTAGCTGAAGCAGGCACAATTTAGAAAAACGGGACCGTCGTTGACTTGCATATTCAACAGATTCAAAACATCAAGACCGTCGCGGAGGACGCGAGACGCGTGACGTGAGAAAGGCCGTTGTGATTTAAGCTGCTGAGTTGGTGCAGCGGTGATACGATGATGGAGGAGGTGATATTGTTTGCCCGGGAGGAAAATCGCTTCGGTCGGCGTAGACAGCTTCTGATGATCCTCATTGTCTCGTTGAGCGTTGATTCGATGATCCTTGTGTGAGCACTGCGACACCATACTGGAGATGTGTACTCGGCCGCACTGTACACTAGTGTAAGAGCGCCGGTTCGCAACGTCGAAGGACAAGCGCCCCAGCTGCTGTTCACCAACGATCATAGTAGCCCATTTCTCGAACTCATCTTCTTTTGGAGGTGGAGTTTATTGGTTAGTGTGCAATCAAGGGTCACACCTAAGTAAGTAGGGTAGTCGCTGTTCGGTAATACGGCTCCATTCGCAGTTATTTTCAGCTGTTGTTTGCTATCGCTGTTGTTCAGATGAAAAGTAGTCGTAACTGTTTTTTCAGTGTTGATTTTCAAACGCCACGTAGTTAAGTAGTCGTGCAGCAGCTTCACATATTTGTTGAGGGTGTTTTCAACCTGGGAACAACTCCCATTTGCGTCAGGAGAGCTAGATCATCCGCATAGCCGTTCTGCCTGGAGGTGGTTCGCGGAATGTCGCTGATGTAGATGTCGAGGAGCATCGGGGATAAAGTAGACCCTTATGGTACTCCATTGCGAAGTCGTCGAAGGCGGTTAATCCGGTTGTCATTCGTCCTTAGTTTGAAGCTTCAATTAGATAAGAGGCATAGGCGGCAAAAAGATATGAAATATTGAGAAATTATATGTTGATGGAGAAATTAATTAAATAATAATACTAATAGTAAAAAGGATGAAAATATAACCACAGAATTAATGAACCGCATGAAAAAACTAAAAAAATAAATTAAAGTAATAAACAAATGATAGATAGAAAGCCCTTTTGGAAAAATTAAGTCAATGACTTGATTATGCACAAAAGTCAGCTGCTCAGACTGCGTCGCAGCCATCAATTGCTGCTCAACCGCTGCCACACATTCCTCTTTGAAATTTGGAGATGCAGGTTCCCCAGTCCCAGGAAGAAGGTACATAAGCTGAAACAGCGCAATCAACACATAGTCAGAGGAACAAATACCATTCACATCACAACTGTCCAACAAATTAAACATTTAGTCCTAAAGAAAGCTGCTGAAGATCATCCCAGGTTGATCAGCTGAAGCGCCTAGTTGGCTTTTGAGGGTCGCGGTCGTTGCTGTGGTAAAATAGTGATTAGAAATGCCTGAATGTGCTTCAATCTTCACATCACTCATCAAGGTGTACTGACAGTCTCCTTGACGATCTGGAATTCGTGGTGAAGAGAGAGCTAACTGCTTCCATGTCATTGAAAATGGAGAAGGCTTCTAGTTCAACATCACGGTGATCAGTAGTCAGCCTATTAGAATTCTGGACATCGAAATCATGGAGCAAACAATCTGTAGAGGAACGAGTGGCAATGATGCTTTCAATCAAAGAATTTTAAAAGGGAAAAGAAAATATTTTAGTCGCTACAGTTTGGAAATCTGTACAGCGTTGCGATGACGATCTGTGACCAATCAATATTGAACCGCAGCCAGAAAGTCATGTAGCCGCCAGACTACACATCAAATGAAGGAATCCTAGAAGCCTGCAGAGCATAACATCTCCTTTGTCATAGAAGATGTGAGAGCAACCAGGACAATTTAAATGGCTAACTGATTGAGGATTGCGAATTGCATTTCAGGAAGGGCTAATGCGAGGATGATCAGTCAGGAGGAACTGGTGAACATAGTTAATGTTGATATTGAGGCAGATCAAACGCCATACATGAGTAAAATTAATGAGCTTTTTCTTTCTAAATAGAAATGTCTCACCTGAAACTCCAGGTCGTTCAATTGGTCTTCAAATATCAAATTCGGCTTCGCGGCATCAATTGCCATTTGTGTTTCTACAACAGAGGACGGATACTCCGACACATTTTCTGAAACATGAAAAATCGAACAGTTCCATACATGTAGTATAAATATGGATAAAATAACCTGCTTTGAGGTGGTGCACAAAAAAAAGTCACCGTTTCTGATGGCCACACGAACATTTTTTTCCTATGGATCTGTGAAGCTAACCGAAAGATTTTAATTCATGGTCACTTAAGTAATAGCAATAGGTCCATAGTAAATATAAAACATTTTTTAATAAGAGACGCGTCATTTGTTTCTAATTGCTTACAACTTAAGTTGCTGTGCCTTCAGTTTTTTTATTGATTACATACATGGGTAGATAATAACAGCTGGACCTGCTTTCTTCAATAGTGTGTTCGTTCTCACCCAATCAGAATTCAAGTAACTTGTGAATAAAAAGCAATCAGTGTCTTTGGCACTGTGGACAGGGCTAGGACCGGTTAATTTTTTTGTAACCGGTTAACCGATTATATTTTTAACCGGTTAAAATCGGTTAATCGGTTAAAATCGGTTAGAGGAGGATTCCCGGTATTTATTTAGTTGTCAAGGTATATCAAAAACTACGGACCTTGCCACTTTGGGTTTTGACCTAATTCTTCCATTTGCAGTGCTGTGATTTCATTGCATGAATACAGAACTTCACGTTTAGATGATAGTTCAATTGATAATGTTGTGGTTGCTGCCTACGACTATTCAAAAGTCTTCGATACTCTGAAGTTTAACCATATCATTAACAGTCTGGCTGATTTGGATAATCCACTGGATACGTCAACTGGATCATCGATAACTTCAGGGATCGCTTGCAATTCATTGTATGAACGATGATTGTAGCTGTAAAGGACGGTTGTCATTCCTTCCAAAAAACGCCTATTATTATTTCATTTTATTACTCGCTATGTTTCAATCGTTAGCGTACTAGTTTTGGTTTCTACTATTTCTACTAGTATAATAGTCAGTGCTTCTGTATGAATCCTGCTTAATAAACCTATCTATCCTATTGTCCACTTGATAAGTAAGCTTACATCTCCAAATTTACGAATGTTATTTCCAAAGTGGTTGTTTCAATAGAAACCGATTTTGCAAGTGACACCTACGGCTACATGTAGGCCCTATATTCTTTGCCAACTCAATTCAAAGTGAGTTAGTTTTTATTGGCATATATAGCCTATGCGATGTCATCTGTGTGTTATTATTGCTAACTTATCCTATTCACCACTTTTTAGGTTAAAACTACAAATGGTGTAAGACTTTCCGCAGTTAAATAGGTCACTCTATGCATAGGCCCACTATAAGTATTAAATGGACTGATGTTACCTAGATTACATCAAATTGAAAATATAAATGTCAACATAATCTTATTGTACATCAACCTAATAAAATTGTTGAAATATACTGACCATGTGTACTACGTAGCAGCACGACTAAAGGATTGCGAATTGTAATGAATGAGTTTGAATGGATTGTGGATGAGGATGAATGAGCAACCACTACTCCATGAAACCAGTGTAAAATCTTTAGTTCAATCGGATTTCATCATACACGTAGTGTAGTACACGTTAAATCTAATGAAACGTCGTAACCGATTTTAACCGGTTAAGAGAAAGTGTAACCGGTTAAGAGAGAGTGTAACCGGTTAACCGGTTAACCGGTTAACCGATCCTAGCCCTGACTGTGGATCAATGAATATGCATATTGTACACTATAAATTTTGCAAACCTGCTGCTTCATGCAAATAATCCATAGGCTAGTTTAGGCATGTTTGTACGTCATCAAGGGTATCTATCAGAATGTATCCATCTACTTGAAACCTCTTACATCTTTGGAGATTCAAAAGATAGCCTGCAGCATACAAATGAAATATAAATTCATATTTGATTTCTCAGAAAGAACATTTTGGGATCGTGGATAGTTTGGGACATCGATGATCAATGTATTGTTCCCGGTACACTGATCTGGATTAACGTAATTACCTTTGTAGCTAACTTGAGGCACTGTGCCATGTTTTATTGTTTATGTGGCACCTCTTGAGTTGAAAGTGGATTGCCCAGCATCTTGAACCGCACAGACTAGACTCTCCCGCACTTTCAGATGCCCGCGGCACACTTCCATCAGCAGTTACTCTATTGCGCTATTCTGTGCTTGACATCATAAAAATTGTTTTTTTAATTTAGATATCAGTTTTGAGTTTTTACTTCTTGCACGCACAGGAATGCGTTTGGTTGGGATTCAGTTGCATACTGTAGTAATTCATAAGCTAATGTCAAATCTCAAACCAGGTGGATCTTAGACATAGAGGTGATCTTAGATAGCGTGATCTCCTCGTGTTAGCTGATCCTACGACTGGAGATATGTCTGTCTCCAGACGTCCTCAAACGTTGACAAATGCGTAGGTTTATTCAGCAAATACTTACGTGTCAGGCGAATGACCGTCTCCACTACATTGCAAAAACACAATTCAATTGGCATGGCATGCAGCATAGAAATCGTAAGAAATCAAAACTAATAAAGACTGAACGGTGACCGTCAACATAAAATTGCTGGAAACTGCATTACTGTGGAAAAAAGTAAGTAACGAGTCATCTAAAGAACTGAAATAGAAGTCAAAAGAATTTGAAACCGAAAGTAAATAATATTGTGTTTAATTCTATTCCACCAGGCTTTCATGACCACTCTTCCATTCTATCACTTTTATTCATACCGAATGCGTGTAATCGATAATATGTTGTATTGAGCCACTACAGATTACATAATGTCGAGCTTTCGAACTGTTTCAAAGTACTCTAGCCTTCGTTCGTGAAATGTGCACGAAGGCACTTCAACATAACTCCAACAACTCCCTCTGAGCTGCAGGGCAGCTGGAAGACAATCCCCAACTCGGTATGAGGCATGGGTATCTTTTTTGACTACATATTGTCGATTTCTATGCTGCACATCATGCTAAGTGAATGTTTTTGCAATATCGTAAATGACCAAACTACCATTACGTGTGTGGATGATCAACCCCTGACTACGACTGCTGGTCGGAAGGCGTTGCTCAGTTAATTGCGAATTTAAACCGATACAATTCTTGGGCTTCTCTTAAAGGTGTTTTGCTCCCGCCCTCACCTATCCAACTATTTTCTGGATTCATTTGCGATATGGAATAAGGTAGCAAGTAGTTGGTGTCATCTCAAGTACAAACCATTTCTATCAATCCAAAAAGAAGATTTTGGTTCGAATTTAAAAAATGTAAAGTGTGTCCGCATTCTCCCTATTCCTTCTTGTTGTTCATATAGATCTCGAAGCCTCTCTGAAAAGTTCCTCTCTGGAAAAGCTCTCTGATGGAGCAAAAACTTCGTTTTAGGAATGTATAAATCACTTGTTGCTGACTGTCGTACAGAGAACTTATCAGCTTGACAAATACATATTCTTTACGCAAAAAACGAGCACATTTATGTGCCCGGTTCGGACATTATCACTCTACCTTTACATAAGTACTTACAAAGCTGCTAATCAACTACAACAACTTTCAATGCCTAGATAGTTATCGGCGAAGGATTTTGAAAGGCAATATGTTGAAATTATTCGATTAAACTTGATTTTGAGTTGCTTAAAATGGCACGATGATTTGAATACACAAGTCACATTTCCGTGTAATCTTCACTTTATAGAATTCGCGTAAAATTCTTCTGATTTGTAGGCAATAAACGAATTGCAAGAAATATTACACATTTTGTCATTTATAAGCAAATTATTCATTTTTAAAGCTTAAGAAAAGGTAAGAAATAGTGATAGTATGAAACGTTTCCCAAATTCATTTTTTCGCGACCCCAAACTAGATATGGAGAAGATCTCACGACCCATATTAACTTAAGTATTAGTGTACTGACGTTATTTAGCCTCTACGATGATTCTCATCGAATAAAAAGTCAAATTAACAATCGACATCATAATTACACTGACTATTTCTATACAATGCAACGAACTGGCTTTTATATGCAACGAACTTATGACTTTATATTTATTTGCAGCCCACTTGGAGCGAATTAAACTAGTATCGTCAATTCAGCAGCGCAATATTGCTAGTTACGCACAAATAAAATGCTATCAATGTAAGAAGAATTTAATCGAACGATTGACATCAGATTGAAATAACTACATTGGCATGCAAGTAAAAACTGGAATGTTGGTGAACGCTTCAAGTAATCGATACAATGGACTTGTGGCACAATGCTCAGCAATGACAGTAATAAATGTCATTTTTTCTTTGATTGAGCAAGAACCGTACGCCGTTCCATACCCGAACAGTCAATTTTGACCACAGCGACCGTCAATATTCAGACCGGTTCTAACCCTTTGTGCTATAGTACGCACCTAGTAAACAAATTTAATTTCCGTAATTATAGGGAAACAATGAATCATCTGTCAAACAGGCGTTGTTGTCGAGATTCGAAATTCTGATTTCTAATTCATCAGCGATCGCATTCTAAAATCTCTGGTCGCGACCCTGGTATTGGGAAACGCTGGCCTAAAGGTATCATTCACGCCTATAGGCAGCATCTGCAGTTTTATGATAAAATCAAGTAATACAAAAGATCAAAACTTTACCTTTATTGCGCATTGCTTTCGATTGCTTTGAATCAGAATCTTTTTCAGGCGAACGTAACTCACGAGCACTTCTCGGCATGCGTTTAGATCTTCTTCCACGTTTGTTGTCTAAAGAAAAACAATAAAAGTTGTTCACTTTCAGGGCTGTTCAGATATGATTTCTAAAACTATATCAGATCTCCTCAATTCTTTTTCATGCCATATGACCAATAACCAACGCACTAGTCTTTGCACTTATCTCTCACAATGTCTGTCCCACAGAATTAAATATTTTGTTTATCTGCTTCGGTTTGCTAGAAGTGTGATTAATACGAAAATGCCGGCACATCGAGGAACCTATTAGGTGGGCAAAAAGGAATTCCTAATACCTTACAGAGATAGGAAAAAAAGGCGTGCGTCGGTTGCGGATTAAAGTGAGTTCCAGCAAAGTGCTTCGATTACCACAATTCCTTCAGATTCGAAGAATTCCTATCATTGCGCACAAGTTTTCTCCATAATGTTGGCCCTTCCGATCATTATTAAAGAAAGTAGCAGGCGTACGAAAATTGTTTCACTTGATGTTTTCACATCCTCTCCTCGGCATTTCTCACTGTATAGTTCATACGCTGAATCGAATGTTAGCCAAGACAGCTATGTGTGTTTTGGTGTGTGCGAAGTGATATCACAGCACGCACGCATCTCTCACTAGCTCTGGTGCCCTCTGCTGACAGCTTATTGTTTGCCATTTCCAATAGTAAGCGATGCACAAATTATCCATTCGAGAAGGAGCAAGTTGTCTAATCCTGTGATGTGCCATTTCGATATTAAGGTTGCATACAATTCTTCCTTTCTAGGAAACCGAAGCGCGCGCAGATGAATCTAATTCTGTGGTCTATCCACTCTAAAGGAATTTCTGTTTTACTCGCAAAACTGCAAGCCATGAGCACACGTTTAGATTGCATAAAATGGAACGATAGACATTTCTTCGATAAAATTGTTACTGAATTGAAATAGCAGGCTGGACATAATTTCTATCATCCGTGAGAAAACCGCAGGAAACGATGTTATCACTCGTTGAACTTTTTACCTAGACTTTCAGCTGCCACCAGCAGTCATCGTCTAGCGAATAGTTGGATTTTCGCCAAACGACGACTCCCGCTGGCAGCTTAAAAGTCTCGATAAAAGGTTTTGCGAGAAACCCAATTGTTTTCTGTGGGTCCCTCATGGAAAATTAGAATCATGCTTCTTTGTAGAATCGCGTTCAAAATCATTTGAATTCGCATATATACAACATTTTGAAAGCAAAACGAATTTTTGTAAACAAACGATCGAATAAAAGCGGCTGATCATAATGATATGAATAATCAACAATCGATTGTCGTCCGATTATTGCTACTGGTTACAATCTGAAATGTAAATATATATTCTTTATTAATTTTTACAAAAGTGCTTGAATATAGCATTGTTTCAAAGATCTTGAATGAAGAATAAATTGAAATTAAAGCAGACATGCTTGTATAGATTAAAAGCAAAGCACGCACTGCTGCAAAACAGAAAAATTACTGTTTCCTCATGCTTATGATGCTAGAACAATATTTTTTAATTGCATAGAATTAGATTGCTTAATCGTTTCATTTTGCTAGAATTGCAAACTAATTCAAAACGATGGCACATGCAGGAACTTACTAAGTGGGCAAAAAGAAATTTTTAATACCTTACAGAGATAGGAAAAATAGTTGTGCGTCGCTTGCGGATTGCTCTGAAATCCTTCAAAATGCTCCGATCACCACGATTCTTTCAGATTCGAAGAATTCAGATCATCGCGCATAAGTTTTCTCGATGATGTTGGGCCCTCCGATCATTATTAAAAAAAAAGATAGCAGGCGCAGAAAAAAACGTTCACAAACTTCCCTGTAGAAATTTGACATCGACCTTGTCTCTTTGCTGTGTGATCCACTTGATAACAGTCACGGAAACTTAACACGATTTGGCGTGTCTTATGTTGAACTGGCTGCTCATTGTTCGATTGCTATGGTATTTAGTCAGCAGATTGTGCCATTTCATTTACGTTACATGGTCCAATGTTTCCTTTCTAGTCAAGCAGAAGAAGAGACAACCTGTCTAATCCTGTGCTTGATTGACTAGTTGACTGCTTAATCCACAGAATTAGATTGTTTAATCGTATCACTTTGCTAGAAGTGCAAACTGATTCAAACAGATGGCACATGTTGGAACTTACTAAGTGGCCAAAAAGAAATTTTTGATACCTTACAGAGATAGGGAAAATAGTCGTGCGTCGCTTGCGGATTGCTCTGAAATCCTTCAAAATGCTCCGATCGCCACGATTCCTAGATTATTGCGCATAAGTTTTCTCGATAATGTTGGGCCCTCCGATCATTTTAAAAAAAGTTAGCAGGCGCATGAAAAAACGTTCACAAACTTCTCTGTAAAACTTGATATCGTCTGTGTCTCTCGGCTGTGTGATCCGGTTGATAACAGTCACTGAAACTTCGTATAATTTGGCGTGTCTAATGTTGAACTGGCTGCTCATTGTTCGATTGCTATGGTATTTAGTCAGAGGATCTATGGCTTAATCCACAGAATTAGACAGGTCGTCTCTTCTTCTGTTTGACTAGAAAGAAAACATTGGACCATGTAACGTTAATGAAATGGCACAATCTACTGACATAATACCATAGCGATCGAACAATGAGCAGCCAGTTCAACATAAGACACGCCAAATCGTGTTAAGCTTCCGTGACTGTTATCAAGCGGATCACACAGCAGAGACACAGTTGATGTCACATTCTACAGAGAAGTTTGAGAACGTTTTTTTCTGCGCCTGCTAACTTTTTTAATAATGATCGGAAGGGCCAACATGATCGAGAAAACTTTTGCGCAATGATCTGAATTCTTCGAATCTGAAGGAATCGCCGCGATTGGAGCATTTTGAAGGAATTTACAACAATCCGCAAGCGACGCACAACTATTTTTCCTATCTCTACAAGGTATTAAAATTTTCTTTTTGTCCACTTAATAAGTTCCTGCATGTGCCATTATTTTGATTCAGTTTGCCTCAACGATGGCACCTGGTGGTTTTCAAAATTTTGAGGTCACCCTATTCGAAAAAAACGCGGTTTCGGTTTTTTCTCCAACTGATGCGACTCAAATAGAAATTGAAATATAAGACTTTTTGGAATCTCGCTACTTGCGTTGAATTATGCATGGAAGAGAGTAATTTTAATACTGATAAGTTGATGGAATCGGACAATAATAGCGGAAGCTACAGCGAAGGCCGTCTAATTTTGGTCTCAATTCTCCATCTCTGGAATGAATTTTACTTTGGAACTCAACCCGCCTTACCAAGTTCAGACTGTTGCCAGGGATTATTGAAGAGCACGAAAAAGAGCGAGACATCCATGTCTATGTTGATTAATCAATCGACTTGATTTTTTTGACGCTACATACTGCCAGTGTGTCATTCTAGCATGACGCTTTGCAGATATTCTAACTTCTATCCGGAGAACAGAGGCAATCATTCACAGGTAAAATTATTGACATCTGTTGACTTAAAAGATTGTTCAAATAAATACATCAGTGATGGAAACCGGCCGAAGTTTTCGGGCACTTTTTTGGGACTGACCGGCAACAGTCCAACCTCAGACCGGTCCGGCAACCTACAGGCACAGGCCGGCAACAATCCCACTTCAGGCCAGTTTCGCACCAGTAGCAAGGCACTAAAATGCTGATGAGGCTAAAGAGACACCAGGGAGAAGCGAAGACGAGTTTCACACATTGCATACAACTATCACCTGTCGAGTGCAATTAGATGAAACTTCAAGTGAGAAAGAATAATGGGTTACCATGAACCACTAGAGCAATAAAGATATTTCATTGCCATCAGCTGTGACCGGCCAGCAGTAGGCGAAGCTATACATGGCGTAGATTGGAAAATAGCTCTTTTAGTCTTTAAAACGCTGTAACTTTTGAATCAGGCATTCGATTGACTTAATCTTTGAAATACTGTTGATTCAGAACTAGAGGGTCATTTCATCCATTTATGTAATCGATCAAATCTCAAAAATAACAAAGTTCATCAATATGGGAAATTTGCCCCTCAATATATATTTCCTCGATATCTAACTCTTGAACTAACTTTTGGTCACGCAATGGTCACGTATTTGTTCATCGTTGAATAAGAGAATGATATTTTCTAGCGCAACCCGTTAACACGCAATCACATTCACATGTAGAACTAGATGGAATGCCAGATTTTTTTTAAATGTTTCAGCGGGAGTCTTAACTAAATGCACATCATGATCCGTAATAATCCGGATCTTTAATGAATAATGATGTAGGTAGTCAACAGGAGGGAAGGGAGAAGATATTTCTTTTCGAAAGTCTTAATTACACCAGTTCGATTAAACGAGGTTTGACTGCAGGTATTTTCAAAATCAACATAAATGTAAAAATATAAATGCGGTCGGTTTCCATCTCTGAATACATAGTGCACGAAATCAAACTCAGAGCATTCATAAAGGACATTCATAAAGATAGGTAAACATAAATCCAATGCCAAAGAATATGTCATTTATTGAATAAAATAGGTGTGTTGGAAAATTTAATATTGTGATAACTGAAGATTTAAAAATCCGAAACCGTCTGCGCTTTCTGATTCTTTCGGTCGGCTTCGGTTATAATTAAAACCGCGGTTTCTGTTCACCGCCGGGCACTACTTAACGAAGAATTATGATTATTGGCATTCTGCTCCGTAGCTCCAAACTGATGAAGATCAAATGGCAGGAAAATAACAAAATCTCGAGCGCCTTACGCCGTCGTCCATAAATTCTTTTTATTCATGCACTAATTCACAATGTAACATTCACATGTAATGCAAATGAAGGATTGTGGATGCATGTGAACTACATCGTAGTAAAATCACAAGCTCTGACAGTTGTTGGTCTTTCCAAATAAAATGTGAACGAGACATAATGTCAAAGATGAGTCAATATTCAGATGAAAAGACCTTTCAATACGTTGCTCGACAATGCTAGGCACTTTAAGATTTTCTCAATTGACGATTGACAACGATACCACTATCCCCATAATTTTATTGCATATATGTTCGAATCTATCACAATGATTTTCACACTAAAAAGAAGGAAAAGATGGAAAGATGTCACATTCGATGGAGGTGACAAATAAACAACCAACCAAGCGTTTTTCCCTATCATGCACGCTACTTCTGTACGAATGGATGTGCGAGCTGCTGAGAAGATTGATCGGGAATTTGCTTTTGCAATCGATTATTTCAAAACACATTGAAGTTATTTTAATGAAAAGTTTAAATTTCTTGTACTTTCTACATAGAATTTTTGCACAATGAAAAATATGACTTCATTGACTGTTAGTAGTAAGCAAGTGACAAATACTGGATAGCGCAAGATGGCCGCCGTCGTGGCTGCGTCCCCCCCCCCCCTCTGGCACGGCAGAGTGTCGTGGTCGGCCGCCGTGGTGCTTCGTGTCTGAGTCCCCCCCCCCCTCTGGAACGACAGAGGTTGTGGTCTGTCGTGGTGTGCCGGCCGGGTGGGTCCACGTTCACAACATGTTCGCTGACGTCCCCCCCCCCTCTGCAACGACAGAG
>CAJQUW010007280.1:0-12815 GCA_907163375.1 Prostheceraeus crozeri
ACAGAAATTTGATGAAAAATGTTTTGGTGACGGTCCAGGTCGAAATTCCCACACTTTGGAAAATTTTCAAAATTTTACCCATACAAAGTCACTCTGACACTTAGGATTTTTTTCAGGTAAGCGAGCTCCGACCTAAAATCTTGTAACCGCTCTAACTTTTGAACGGCTGGTCCGATTGACTCGCAACAAAAAATGTTGTCGAGCAGTTTTTTCTCCTCTTTCAAACGAGTAGCTGTAAGACAAAATCCGTCCACTAGAACCAAAGTTAGAAGATTGCTGTCGGGGGGGGGGGGTCAGTGAAATTTGATGAAAAATGTTTTGGTGACGGTCCCAGGTCGAAATTCCACACTTTGGAAAATTTTCAAAATTTTACCCATACAAAGTCACTCTGACACTTAGGATTTTTTCATGTAAGCGAGCTCCGACCTAAAATCTTGTAACCGCTCTAACTTTTGAACGAAGACAGATAGGAACAAGCCGATTCTTTCACTGAATTTGTCTCACTCTTAGCTTTCAAACGAGCTATCGCACGACAAAATCCGTCCACAGGAAGCAAGCTGTCCAGGGGGGGGGGGACGTCAGCCGAAAATTTTTTCTCTCCGATTGACTTGAAACTCACCCTACCGATGCAGAATTTCACGCTGAATCCGAATCTGACCTCCGTTTTCTCATCCGATGCTTCGTTTGGACACTACACACCAAAACGTCCCAAATTCTAACTCTGTCGTTTTTCGAAAATTGATGAAAATATTTTCTCACCGATTGACTGGAAACTCACCCTACCGATGCAGAATTTCACGCTGAACACGAATCCGACCTCCGTTTTCTCATCCGACCACTCCTTCCACTCGAAACAACCCATTTTACAACCCAACATTCAGCAGATTGCACCAAAAGCATCACACACACTATAGCCTCAAGACTAATCCTGGCGGTCGCCCACGTCAACCTAGACGGTCGCCCACGTCAACCAGGCGGTCGGACCAACTCACCCGAGTCTCACACTCTGTCGTTGCAGAGGGGGGGGGACGTCAGCGAACATGTTGTGAACGTGGACCCACCTGGCCGGCACACCACGACAGACCACAACCTCTGTCGTTCCAGAGGGGGGGGGTCAGCGAACATGTTGTGAACGTGGACCCACCTGGCCGGCACACCACGACAGACCACAACCTCTGTCGTTCCAGAGGGGGGGGCACTCAGACACGAAGCACCACGGCGGCCGACCACGACACTCTGCCGTGCCAGAGGGGGGGGGGACTCAGCGATGGCGGCCATCTTGCGCGGTCCAGAAGTGGAGTTTTACTTACTACTCATATGGGACGAATGAGAAAGGAATTACCGAAATTCGAAAATCTTCGGCTGCTATGTTTCTTTACCTTGCGTTAAATGTTCTGTGCTATGTGAAAGATTAAAAAGAATTTCTATTTTGACAACAATAACAGATAAATGAGGAATCATTAATCCTTTTTGTACGAATAGAAAAAGTGGCCATCTATCGGCAAATGATGACAAATCACAGATGCAAATCCAATCATGTGTCCTATCTTCATGTTCATTTGTTCAGTTATTGTGATTATCATAAATACAGAATTTTCAATTCAGAGCTGTAGCGTTAGTTTTGACTAACCCTGTACTGCGATTTTTATACTGCGACGCGAGTGGGCTACGGAAGGGCGGATCGTGGGCGTACGTGAATGCCATTCAAGGAAGCTACAAGAGACAGATGAAGTAAGCGAGATCAAAAGAAAACGAAATGAAGTGGCCAATGAGAGCGAGCATCACGCTTCCACCACTGCCATCGCGGGCCTGAGTCGTCCGATCCTGGCGGTAGCACTTGTTTCCAGTAATTTGAAAAGCTGTAGAGGGTTGAAGTTTCGTTTCCTGAATTAGTCTCAAGAGTCCCGCAGTATGATGGGTCATTATACTAGTTGCAAAGTCCCCTTCTCAAGCTAAATGTGGCTCGTGTCGTGGCTCATCAACTAGCCTTTGCTGTTGTCTAAAGTCTCCTCTGAAATAAACTCTCCAAGTGTTGCGGTCCCTTGCTGCCATGGTTTAAATTGGGCAAAATGATTACAAAGCATATTTGTTGAATTGAATGAGTGTTAGGCAGGCATCGTAGTTAAAGGCAGTTAGTCAAATTATAATAATGGCTTTGAATTACTGATATCTTGGTATTAGTAATTTGAATTGACTTGCTATGTTGTCTAGGGGGATGAAGTAATCTGATTAGATTATGCAGATTCTTCAATTGAGGACTTAAGTCATGCTTTCACCTTTCGATAGCTAAGTTGGTATAGCGTTGTCCTAGATTGCCAGAGATCGCTGGTTCAAATCCACCAAGACGCGGAGTTCTTATCCGCCTGTGAAATTAGATATGAAATGCATAACCGGTATAGAAGAATTGCAGGATCTAATTGGAAAATTGAGTGTTGATGCTCAACTGTACAATGAGTGGAGAAGATGCGAATGCAAAAATATAAAACATTTTCATGAAAGACAATAAAGTAGTACATCTTCAAGATTCATGGGATGAGATTCACATGATGGCAAATCGAATTTTGATGTCAAAATTTAATTGCTCATGCAACGTATTAAATAATTTTACTAATTTTGACAGCAAGTCAGAAGGGCACTTAGTTTTCCCTCATATGTAGGGGACACGTGATCCCTGTGTCCCTCGGTTCCGCCATGCATGCCTACGTATCCTACATCTAAAATATGGGCAAGCCTAAATGAAATTGATAGGTCTACTTAGGCCTGGGGCTCCTCAATTCCATTTCTATATTCTAGATGGGTCTACTTTAAGGTATTTTTATAACAAAATAATGACATTATAATGCATGCTTTATACTGACACACCAGAATTATGAAGCTACGTTCACACATGAGAGAAGAACCTGAGAGTTAACCTCAAATCAAACCTGAGACTGAGAACTACCCGTTCACATTTGAGAGAGAGATCTCAGGAAAAAAGCTGCCCCTCATTTTCTTGAGCCTTTCCTTCACTTAGCTATCGACGCTGAGATCTGCTGAGACCTAGGTTTCAGACCCGTTCACACCACCGACATCAGGTCGTAGATAAATTGAAAAATGTTTGTATTTATACCTTTCTGTTGCGTTACCTCCAGCTGAGACTCATGATTCATTTTGTCATAAATCGTCATGAAGAATAGACGTAGGCAAGCCGTTGAAAGCCTATAGGTACTGGTAAAATATTCCACGTAAACAGGTCATCAACTTGTTTGCGTAGGTTGTTTAATGCATTTTTATTTTAACATAATAAATAATGTTGATAATTTTTACTTCATTGATTTCCTTTGAACTCAAATCTCAAATTATTTTTGAAGGCCTACTCATTTGGATTGGTTCTTTTCGTCAAATTATTTCAGTACAAGTATGAAATGCTCATAACCCTACTGGGCCTATGAGCCAGTTTTCAAGCACTGAAAATAAAATCAAACAACCAAAGATTTCTGAAAACACGTAACACAAAAATCTTCACAAACATTTATTAACTTTATCAAGCACAAAACCATCGAGGTGGTCTGTGGTATGAGGTACTAGCATTTCTTTTCCCTAGGCTCTATGCCTCCTTCAAAATGTTCCTCAATTGCAGATAGCCTATACCACAAAAATACTCTAAATTTTACATAGTCTTGAAGTTCTAACTTCCCTCGCTCGCGCGAATTCAGATCAGCTCTGTCATAGTACTTTCTAACAACCTCTTTCAACCTCTCCATGTTGAGTAGAGGCATAGTTTTACCACCTTGTAAAGCTACCAGAAGGAATTCGTTCTTCCCGGCTGCAGCAATAATTGTTATTAATGCTTTGACTGACTGAGTTGACATTCATATTTCAACATTTCCTGATCATTACATTTGAACAAGATCTAATTTTTGCTAGACTGCTTCCGTGCACCAGTGCAATTTGCACCAATTTTGAAATGTCTTTGTCGTATAGTGCTCTCTATATTTGTCTTTGTATGTGCCTATGATTTATATGATTTCCATTTACTTTGCAAATATATAAACATCTCTCTCTTTCTTGAACTTAATCAATCTCATGTTTTTGATTTTCTACTTGGGTGCATGTACCTAGATGGTGAAATGACTCATCCTCTTCCCTCATACTTTGATGAATTAGCTCACGAAGCGCTTATAAAATATACCTTAATAATAATCAGTTTTTGATGGTTTGCAAGGTTGGACCTTGGGTTTTGGGCAGTGTTAGAAAAACCCATCCCATGGGTAAAACGGGTTTTTTCAAAAAAATGAATTTTCTTAACGTGACATCATAGCATCTATTTTGATGTCGTTGAAGTTAGCACCAACTTCAACACCAACATTTTGAATAGAGTTTGTACAGAACAGGAAACCACATGTTTAGGTACTACTGATGACGCAGAGTTTGTACAGCCAAAAAGTTTTCCAAAATTCGAACTCCTTCACCTTCAAAATTCAAATTTAAATTCGAAAAATTGGTGCAAGTATTGGTGCTACCTGGTTAGCGAGTTTGTACAGCATTCCGATAGAAAAATTTAGATACAAGAGCAAAAACCTGAGTTTGTACAGCAACTTCCAGCACTTTCTTTACACGAACAACCGGAAAAAACCGCCAAAAACCGATTTTTTCAAAAAATGATGAGATTTTCCAGAAAAGTTGTTGGGGCTACATGGAAAATGAGTTTGTTCAGTGCTCTAACCGGTGGAAGAGTGTTCTACTAATCCAGTCTGATTTTGAACACACACTTCTCCGACACTCCAGCACTCCTACGACCGGTAAATACCGGTTATTGTACAGTAACTACAAGAATGCTGCCCATTTATGAACAAATCAATTGGTGCTACATGGAAAATGAGTTTGTACAGTGCTCTAACCGGTGGAAGAGTGTTCTACTAATCCAGTCTGAGTTTGAACACACACTTCTCCGACACTCCAGCACTCCTACGACCGGTAAATACCGGTTATTGTACAGTAACTACAAGAATACTGCCCATTTATGAACAAATCAATTGGTGCCACATGGAAAATGAGTTTGTACAGTGCTCTAACCGGTGGAAGAGTGTTCTACTAATCCAGTCTGAGTTTGAACACACACTTCTCCGACACTCCAGCACTCCTACGACCGGTAAATGCCGGTTATTGTACAGTAACTACAAGAATACTGCCCATTTATGAACAAATCAATTGGTGCTACATGGAAAATGAGTTTGTACAGTGCTCTAACCGGTGGAAGAGTGTTCTACTAATCCAGTCTGAGTTTGAACACACACTTCTCCGACACTCCAGCACTCCTACGACCGGTAAATACCGGTTATTGTACAGTAACTACAAGAATACTGTCCATTTATGAACAAATCAATTGGTGCTACATGGAAAATGAGTTTGTACAGTGCTCTAACCGGTGGAAGAGTGTTCTACTAATCCAGTCTGAGTTTGAACACACACTTCTCCGACACTCCAGCACACCTACGACCGGTAAATACTCGCTTTTGTACAGTAACTACAAGAATACTGCCCATTTATGAACAAATCAATTGGTGCTACATGGAAAATGAGTTTGTACAGTGCTCTAACCGGTGGAAGAGTGTTCTACTAATCCAGTCTGAGTTTGAACACACACTTCTCCGACACTCCAGCACTCCTACGACTGGTAAATACCGGTTATTGTACAGTAACTACAAGAATACTGCCCATTTATGAACAAATCAATTGGTGCTACATGGAAAATGAGTTTATACAGTGCTCTAACCGGTGGAAGAGTGTTCTACTAATCCATTCTGAGTTTGAACACACACTTCTCCGACACTCCAGCACTCCTACGACCGGTAAATACCGGTTATTGTACAGTAACTACAAGAATACTGCCCATTTATGAACAAATCAATTGGTGCTACATGGAAAATGAGTTTGTACAGTGCTCTAACCGGTGGAAGAGTGTTCTACTAATCCAGTCTGAGTTTGAACACACACTTCTCCGACACTCCAGCACTCCTACGACCGGTAAATACCGGTTATTGTACAGTAACTACAAGAATACTGCCCATTTATGAACAAATCAATTGGTGCTACATGGAAAATGAGTTTGTACAGTGCTCTAACCGGTGGAAGAGTGTTCTACTAATCCAGTCTGAGTTTGAACACACACTTCTCCGACACTCCAGCACTCCTACGACGGTAAATACGGTTATTGTACAGTAACTACAAGAATACTGCCCATTTATGAACAAATCAATTGGTGCTACATGGAAAATGAGTTTGTACAGTGCTCTAACCGGTGGAAGAGTGTTCTACTAATCCAGTCTGAGTTTGAACACACACTTCTCCGACACTCCAGCACTCCTACGACCGGTAAATACCGGTTATTGTACAGTAACTACATCATCGATGCGATGGTTTTGTTTCAAAATTCAATTGTCGGTTGAATCGCTATCTTCCACCAGTGAAACGAGTTGAAACAATATTTTGTTTCAAGAAATGTTATTGTCCATCAAAATATGAACTCTGCTGAGAATGGTGCACAAAACTCTGGAAAAATCCCGAGTACGTCATAAAGGTCACGGGTGGAAAGCTTGATGTAGGCGGTACTCCAAAAATCAATAGCTGCACCAAATTCAAATGTTGACATGGAGAAGGACGACAGATGAACATCGAGTTCTCAATTTTTACATACTCTATTACAGTAGGAAGCACAGCATAGAAAGGTCAGATAGGATAAAAATGACTTGCGACATTTATGCAATGAAGACCGAATATCTTAGATGCGATAATGATCGGACAGTCAGAAGCGCATATAGAAAAACAACTCCAAGGTATAGAAAAGAGGAACATCGCTGAAAATGCCTGTACTAAGTTGTGTCAACCAATTGTAGTCAAAACAATTACAAATGCACTTAAAAATCACCGCAAAAAACAGCAATCTTGATAATTAGTGTTGCTTGTAATTCATCACTAATATCTGGAAAACAATCGAAGGTATAATAAATGTAACAACTGGATATACTTGTCCATAGTCGAGCTGATAGGACGAAACAATGGAAACCGCAGAATGCAAAAGGAAAAGGTTTGTCTGCATATGTGAATTTAAGGTACCGCGGTTAGGTATAAGTAAAATCCGGAAAACAATCAAAGGTATTGTTAAGAAGACCGATTGCAGACATAATGTCGTATATTTCATTAACACAGCATTACGTAAAATCGAGACCATCACTCACTACACAAAGGTCTGAACAGCAGTCCACGATCATGTGCATAGCTGAAACACAGTGAATCTCAAGTGTCATGGAAATCTCACGTCACAGGTATAAAAGTAAGAATTGTACAGGCTTGCGTATAGCCTATACGATGAACCTTAAATGACCAAAAATGTGACCAAGCGATAAAGTTTTTAAAATACAAAAGGAAATGGTCGGGATAAGATTAATTACAACAAATTTCATGAATGCTCATGACAAGCGGAATAAAGTAGTGGTCAAAATATTTCAATTTCGTGTTCACACTCAAAAAATGTTGAAGACTTATCGCTCAAACATGAGAGCAGGGGAGTCTATAATCGTAGTTGTTGAACAGACGCTCTCTGTAATCAGTCACGCATGTTCAGATACACTACATGCTCACTAAGTTGATAATTTGAATAATTTCAAATGAAAGAATGTGATCACCAGATGTCTTAACGAGCGGTGTAGAAGGCAACCTACTGATTTTCAAGTTATGTCGTACAACCCGAAGTATAACTCCTTCAAATGAAATATGCGTTACATTGCAATAAACCGCAATGTAGGGTTATAAACCTTGTATGTAGGTTCAACCCAACTGATAGAAATAGGAACTTGATTTCTGAACCTTAACTGATGATGTTAAATCACCGGATGTATCAAAAATTGTATCACAGTCAGGCAGGCTAGTTAGGCTCTCAGTTCAGTAGCCATAAAATGTTGACATATAAAACTTACGGGATATATTCATTGCTAATCTCATTTTTGTTGATTTGTTCATCGTCAAATATTTGAACAATTAGATCTTTTCATGTGCTAATACTAATTAAATGATGCTGTATAAATGAGCGTAAACCTAGCAAACTTACATATTACTTCATTTTCCTATGTGAAAGTTTGTAATTATATGTGCCATTTAAACATAAACAGCCGCGAATAGATTAAGAAATACAAATACACGCAATTCGCTGCAAAAGATGGAATTTCGACCTTCAGTCATCCGCCAAATTTTTAAATCAAACATGTGATAGTTAAGTGACCTTGATCGTTGATTGTAGATGAAAATATTGAACATGCAGTGTATAAAAATATTGCAGGATTATAATTACGATAGGCTGGCTTGGGGAAATGCAACATTAGGTAAATGCGATTAGGTTGTAGCCCCAACCAATAGCTCCTCATAGCCAAGAAACCGTTCAGTTTGCATCCATATGTGCCTGCATATAGCCAATCTCTTAGATTAGCAGATAGCCAATCTCTAAGGCATTTTATTTCGCAAAAGTATTGCATACCACCCTGGCACTTTGGTGAAAGATTTGGCAGTTTTTTGAAAATATTGGGCCTTATTTGCTTTACTCTGCAACAAATTTTAGTTTGCTGTCAAGAGAAGCAAGCTGGAATTAAATATGGCGAACCTTTATATCACAGTAAGATGTCAAGTTCATCCACACGAAATAGCGGATTCGATCGAATACCTCTTCATTATTTACGTATGCCCGATCGATTTTGGTAGTGAAAATCAGGTCCGGGGTAAATGCGACAAGGCCCATCGAGATAGGTGCGACAACGTGCAAAAATTTTGATTTTTGTCGCTTGAGTTTTTGATACACTCCTGCATGTGTCAATAAAATCGTCACCAACATATTTTGAAATCATAGATGTCTCAAACGACAATAGGGTGCAATGCTCAAGATCCAAGCTTGTTTCGAGTTCATGGATTTCGATCGATTAATAACAGCTAGATGCCATTTCAAGTCAATCAAACGAAAGGATCTACGTCCAGAAAGAAACGAGAAACCTTTACGATATTTAGGCCTAATTCTGATATTCTTTTCTCTAATGCGCTCGTATATTTCTAAAATAGGCTAATTCTGTTTTTGAACGTATATCAGTTGTAGCATTTCATGCATGTATCCTATTTAAAAATAGGCCTATTCAGCTTCAAAATACGCTTACATACTATAAACACTGCCCATTTTTATCTCACATAAACATAAATCTACACCAGTGACATGCCACGCGTTATTCCGGCGCAATTACGGAACACCCCAAACATCCGTGGTTAAGGACATTCTATTCTTCTACCCGCGTATATATGCGCTGCACTAAGAGTCAGAAATCACTTGATCTGATGCTGTTAAAACATGGGAGATGTTTAAGAATACGCGCGGGCGAGCGTTTATAGTTTGCGCGTCGTCCACGGTTGTCTGCACTGCCACTTGAACCACTAAGATGAACTGCTAAGCATGTTCTGTCTTCCCTGAGCATGAAATTGAGGTCCTATCACATTGTTTAGCCTCTGATACAGGCAGACACATGAGACGCAAAGTCTATATAACAGGACTGCCAAGTATACTATACTTACTTATATAACTTATATTGCAGCAATATCCCGCATAGCCACGGATGTTTGGGGTCATGTGTAATTTTACGCGTGATTGAGCGTGGCATGTCACCTAGTGTATCGAAATAAATGACTATATGTGAAAATGTCTATTCTAGGTAGCGATAAGGTAGCACTTAGGATTTTCTTGTAAAGATCAGTTGCTCTATTACCAAGATAGGAGCGAAACACATCACCGTCATTTCATAATACATTCCCAACACATCATCGGAGTTTAATTCGCAAATCTATATGAAAACGTACTCAGATGCAAAAACACCCAGACCATGTTCGTATTTACCCCAATCATGAGGTAAAAGAGACTTTGAAAAGTCCACATTACTTAACTCTGACATCCAACATAGAGAAACTTATTTTCCATGATCATAAATGGGCAGTATTCTTGTAGTTACTGTACAATAACCGGTATTTACCGGTCGTAGGAGTGCTGGAGTGTCGGAGAAGTGTGTGTTCAAACTCAGACTGGATTAGTAGAACACTCTTCCACCGGTTAGAGCACTGTACAAACTCATTTTCCATGTAAGCACACACCAATTGATTTTGTTTCATAAATTGGGCAGTATTCCTTGTAGTTACTGTTACAATAACCGGTATTTACCGGTCGTAGGAGTCTGGAGTGTCCGGGAAGAAGTGTGTGTTCAAACTCAGACTGGAATTAGTAGAAACACTACCTTCCACACCTGTTAGAGCACTGTACAAACTCATTTTTTTCCATGTAGCACCAATTTGATTTGTTTCATAAATGGGCAGCATTCCTTGTAGTTTAACTGTACACTAACCGGTATTTACTAACCGGTCGTAGGAGTGCTGGGAGTGTCGGAGAGAAGTGTTGAGATGTCAATCAAACTACAGACTGGATTAGACCTAGAACTACTTCTTCCCCAACCGGTTAGAGCACTGTACAAAACTCTATTTATCCCATGGTAGCACACACCAATTGAATTTGTTCATTAAATGGGCTAGTTATTCCTTTGTAGTTACTGTTTACAATTACCGGTATTTAACACCCGGTCGTTAGGAAGTGCTGGAGTGGTCGGAGCAGATGAATGTGTGTGGTTCAAACTCAGACTGGATATAGTAGACACACCTCTTCCAACCGGTTTAGAGCACTGTACACAACTCATTTTTCCTGGTAGCACCAATTGAGTTTGTTCATATAAGGGGCAGTATTCTTGTAGTTACTGTACAATAACCGGTATTTACCGGGTCGGTAGGAGTGCTGTAGTGGTCCGGGAGAAGTCGTTGGTGTTCAAAACTCAGACTGGATTAGTATGAACACCTCTTCCACCGGTTAGAAAGCACTGTAACCAAACTCATTTTTCCATGTAGACACGCAATTTGATTTGGTTCATAAATGGGACAGTATTCTCTTGTAGTTACTGTACAAAAACGGTATTTACGGTCGTAGGAGTGCTGGTATGTCGGAGAAGTGTGTGTTAAAATCAGACTGGATTAGTAGAAACACTCTTCCCACCGGTTAGAGCATCTGTACTAACTCATTTTTCCATGTGAAGCACCAATTGATTTGTTCATAAATGGGCAGTATTCTTGTAGTTACTGTACAATAACCGGTATTTACCGGTCGTAGGAGTGCTGGAGTGTCGGAGAAGTGTGTGTTCAAACTCAGACTGGATTAGTAGAACACTCTTCCATGGGTTAGAGCACTGTACAAACTCATTTTCCATGTAGCACCAATTGATTTGTTCATAAATGGGCAGTATTCTTGTAGTTACTGTACAATAACCGGTATTTACCGGTCGTAGGACTGCTGGAGTGTCAGAGAAGTGTGTGTTCAAACTCAGACTGGATTAGTAGAACACTCTTCCACCGGTTAGAGCACTGTACAAACTCATTTTCCATGTAGCACCAATTGATTTGTTCATAAATGGGCAGTATTCTTGTAGTTACTGTACAATAACCGGTATTTACCGGTCGTTGAGTGCTGGATGGTGTGGCGGTGGAGTGTCGGAGAAGGGTTGTGTTCAAACTCAGACTGGGATTAGTAGAACACTCTTCCCACCGGTTAGAGCACTTGTACTAAACTCATTTTACATGTAGCACCAATTGATTTGTTCATAAATGGGCAGTATTCTTGTAGTTACTGTACAATAACCGGTATTTACCGGTCGTAGGAGTGCTGGAGTGTCGGTGAAGTGTGTGTTCAAACTCAGACTGGATTAGTAGAACACTCTTCCACCGGTTAGAGCACTGTACAAACTCATTTTCCATGTAGCACCAATTGATTTGTTCATAAATGGGCAGTATTCTTGTAGTTACTGTACAATAACCGGTATTTAACCGGTAGTAGAGAGTGCTGGAGTGTCGGAGAAGTGTGTGTTCAAACTCAGACTGGATTAGTAGAACACTCTTCCACCGGTTAGAGCACTGTACAAACTCATTTTCCATGTAGCACCAATTGATTTGTTCATAAATGGGCAGTATTCTTGTAGTTACTGTACAATAACCGGTATTTACCGGTCGTAGGAGTGCTGGAGTGTCGGAGAAGTGGGTGTTCAAACTCAGACTCGATTGGTAGAGCACTCTTCCATCGGTTAGAGCACTGTACAAACTCATTTTCCATGTAGCACCAATTGATTTGTTCATACATGGGCAGCTTTCTTGTAGTTACTGTACAATAAACGGTATTAACCGTTCGTAGGAGTGCTGGAGTGTCGGAGAAGTGTGTGTTCAACCAGAATGGGATTAGTAGAACACTTTTCAACGGTTTAGAGCACTGTACAAACTCATTTTCCATGTAGCACCAATTGATTTGTTCATAAATGGGCAGTATTCTTGTAGTTACTGTACAATAACCGGTATTTACCGGTCGTAGGAGTGCTGGAGTGTCGGAGAAGTGTGTGTTCAATCTCAGACTGGATTAGTAGAACACTCTTCCACCGGTTAGAGCACTGTACAAACTCATTTTCCATGTAGCACCAATTGATTTGTTCATAAATGGGCAGTATTCTTGTAGTTACTGTACAATAACCGGTATTTACCGGTCGTAGGAGTGCTGGAGTGTCGGAGAAGTGTGTGTTCAAACTCAGACTGGATTAGTAGAACACTCTTCCACCGGTTATAGCTCTGTACAAACTCATTTTCCATGTAGCACCAATTGATTTGTTCATAAATGGGCAGTATTCTTGTAGTTACTGTTCAATAACAAGAAAATGGTATAAATGAAAGCAGAACGG
>CAJQUW010007281.1:0-47154 GCA_907163375.1 Prostheceraeus crozeri
TCTGTCGGCAGAATTTTAGTTAATGAACAGCCCCATTGTCAAAAGCTTTTCATTATCCAGGAGTTGAATAATGTCTTAGATGAAAATTAAGTTACAACCTATTCAAGGGAATATTATTAGATTGTTTCAATTGTGCGGAAAATGACCAATTTAACATTTTTCAATAGTCCTGTGCATGTGATGATAATGCTTAGCAGTATTGAAATATCAGTGCGAACACTCACCTGCTTTAGAGATATCAAAGGATGGCAAAATTCCTTCTTTATTGTCTCCTGTGCATCAAAAGTTGCTGTCTTGTCCTTCGATTTGATGCTCGCCCCTTTCACTATCTCCGTTTTTATGCAGTCAACATCGGCTTGAAGGTGGTCCACCTTCGCATAGAGATTTGTGAGCGATTCCTGCAAGGCATTGAGAAAAATATATACCTTTCACGTAGGAACATAATGAACTGAATTCTGCTAAACATAATGAACATGAGGAAGTTGTTGAATATGTGAGGAATCTTAAAAATTGTCAGTTTTTATTGAGTGCATTTGTAGAATCAGCATTCAACTGATATGATGAGATTGAAATCTTGATAATGCCAGTATGGCGACATTGCCAGATTCACAAAAACCTTCACTCCCTGTCTCGACTTTGCTGCCCAGAAGATTAACTAAGTCAAGTACAACCACACACAATCAGAGCACTTAATACTAGAAATACTGCAAATTAACATGCACGCATACCTTGATCGATGTCAAAAATGGCGATAAGGACTCCTCCACGTGAGAGCGCGGAACGCTGGACTGTTTCTCCAAAGAGGGCTCTTCAAGGAGGAGAGGAGCTCGTCCCAAGGCTGAGAGGGGGAAGATCACGTGATGTGGTAACCTGTTCGCTCGATGTCGACTTCCGAAAGGTTTCAGCGACATCAATTGACCCTGAAATAAAATGCATGTTGTTACTACAATAGCGGTCAGTGTCAGTTTGGCATGCTATTAGTGTAGCGGAAAGTATACTTTTGCATCGACAAGTTTGGTAAATAAGTCTCAACTTAAGTTCATTTTAATCTACATGTATGTTGAATCCACAGCTGCTGGAGTATCAGAATAGGAGCAACATGAGACTATGATTGACACCTGGGGCCTATTTCATAAAACACTGATAACTGATAAAATCAACTGATAAATCAGTAACCTATTTCATAAAACAACGGAGGCAGTTCAATATCTATGAACTGACAAAATCGTTGATATCATTCTGATAAAACCGAACTGATAGATCTCTCTTTCATAAACAATCACTGACAGAACGCTAAAATAGAATTCCCTGCGAAAGTAGGTCAGATCAAGAAACGGTACTGATAAATCACATGACTGTTGTGTTAATCTTCTATCAATTGATGAAAATGTCAATTTCATAAACATTGAATCGACTGACAACTGTTAAATTTCACTGATAAAAGCGAGTAGAATTTTGTCAGTCACAGACGCATGATAAAATGAATTTGCTTGATATTATTGGGGAGTTTGAAAACCGCAGGCCGAGAATATTTTTGAACAGAGAGCATTTTGACACTGACTTTGACTTTCATCAGCGTTTCAGGAATGCAAGAGAGTACTTACGAAGCATTGGAGGAAGTTATCGGTCCTCTCCTCAAGCATGAGACAGAAAGGAACCATGCTCTTTCCCCAAAGGAACAAATCTTAAGCTGCATTCGATTTTTTTGCGACCAACAGCTTTTATCATGTGTTAAGGGATGCACACGGACCGTCAGAGTCGACAATTTGTCGCTGCGTTCAGAGAGTCACGTCCGCTATAAACGACAATATGTTCAAAGAATATGTTCGATTCCCGTCGGACTGTAATAAGGTCAGACAGGACTTCTATGAAGTTGCAGGCATGCCTTCAGCTGTGAGTTGTTGATGGAACTGTGATAGACATTGTAAGACCGTAGTTTCATGTGGAGCAGTTTGTGGATCTCCATGGAAATCACTCTCTCAATGTGATGCTAATCTGCGGCCCTAACAACGAATTTTTTTATTGCAATTCTTCTTGGCCGGGAAGCGTGAATGATGCCAGAGTTTTGCGCAATAGCAATATTTTCCGTGCATCAAATGAAAATTTTCTTTTTTTCCCTGGCAGTGTCATCCTTGGAGACTCTATATATCCCTGTCTTGACTGGCTAATTCCTCCCTTGTTGTGCAATCCCTCTGCAGATGTTGCCATTGAAAGCTTCAATCGCTCACATAGAAAGACCCGATGCATTATTGAGCGCAGCATCGGGATACTGAAGAATCGCTTCCCATGTTTGCGACAGAAGCTTCGTGTGAAGTCTGCTACGCTCGCTGCTGAGATTGTCAAGGCATGTGTAACATTGCACAATTTCTGTATCGCAAAAGGCGATTCAATGGATCCTACGGATGCCATCTCAGAGCAGACATCAACATCGGCTGAAACATGGCTTTCGAGTGGACTCGAGTTTCAAGAGAGAACTGAGAGGAGAAGACAACTTGTTGATAATTTCAGACAACCATGACTTGAGCGTTTGACCTTAAAACAATATAATATACTGTATATTACTGGAATCAAGTTGCTTTGTTCATCGATTAAGAGATGGTTTTTAGAGTTATGTTTAGCACTGTGCAATTTACGGAAAACACAAAAAGATGTCCATGTATTTGAGCAAAATTTTAATACAAATAAAATACAAAAAAGGTTTAATATAGGATTACATGATAAATATTGGATGGGGTGCGCTAAACTGCTTGCATACTAGCATAATTAGTGCCTCTTTCTGCGACGCTGTATGAAAATGTCTGCGTAATAAACACAAACTCAAACGAGAGAGCTTCGAGCCTTTATCACAAACACTCCTGAATTCGTAATTCTCCTGAAATAATTACGAATTATGACAAAGTATTCATCAACAATTGAACCAATTGGATTTTCAATTCATTAAGTATTTATTCAAGAACTCAGATATAGCACGGGGTTTCACGGATATAACAATCAGCATTTCGTACCAGATAACTTTCATTCTGAAATTCATTTGTATTATTCTTATGAGGTTTCAGAGATATAACAAACGATTAAAATTTTTAACTGCCTTCATAACTGCTAACTGGAATGGGTTGTGCGGATGGAGGTTGAGAATTCATGCTTGCGAGTAGGTATGTCCTACTCTTGCTTCCTAATTTTGTTATGAAGCATATAATGCACAATTTCTCAAATTATATTTCCTAAGACAATTTCGATGAGGCATGTCAAAAACACTCTATTTGATAACAAATTATTTATTATAACAATGAAAATGAAAATTCCAAATGATCAGTCACTATCGGAGTCCGACACTTGTCTCTTTAAGATCTTTATTTCTAGCCGTAATTTCTTGTTCTTTAGCCTCAAGTGCTCCAATAACAATTCATCTTTCTCCACTTCAACGCTCTCTTTCCGGTTTTCCTCTTTGCTACACACTTCGTGATCTGTCCAGCGGAGACAACGTTGTCACTGGTGGTCGCTTGAAGTTGCACAACCTCAGTCTCTGTGACTCGGAGACCTTGCATGATTGGGCTCTCCCTACCAATAATGGCAAGCACCATTTCGTCTGCTTCAGACAACTTCTTGTCGACATCCCCATCGCTGCCGGTTTTGTCGACGGTTATCAACCTTTTTCATGGTTGATCCACGAATATTCCTCCACACCACGTCTCTCCAAACTTCACTTTCTTTCTTGATGCCATTCGATTCCATAACAGATTTTATTTCCTCCCAAGCCAATTTCTTCTTCCTTTTTCCTTCAGCGAAGTCATTGTAGCTGCCGAATAATATGTTGTTGCGACTCAGAATTTCTTTAAGAAGCAATAGTTTCTGTTCCGCGGATAACATGACGTTCAATATCATTCATCAACAATAATTTTCTTGACCAAGCACTTCTTATAAAAGTCTGTTGTATCGCCAATCAGACAAAGGTTGCATAGCGACGATGCTGCATAATCAGACACAAATATAGGTCAAATGACGTGCAACAGACAAGCATTTTATCAGCTATCTGTTACTTCTATCACTCGTTTATGAAATTGACATTCTATCAGTTGATAACTTATAGTCCGGCAGCCAGAGCGAGTTTCTGCAGGGAACGAGGCCGAAAGTGAGACTTTCACAGAATGTTGTACACCCTATGCCTACTACGAATCGTCACGTCTGCCGAGTTCTATTGAGTTCCTCTTCTTGTCAGACAGGATCAAAGAAAAACACATGCAAATCCAATGGGACGCAGATTGCAGTTTTTGGCTAAAATGAAATTTTGTATGTTTTCTCTGATTAAACGAAAAGTACTAAGCCCAGAGTCATAATTTTTGGCATGGAATGTCTTCAGGTCATTTCCTTTCATGTTCATGCACTTCAGTCTATGACGCTAAACACATTCAGATTTGGCGAGCCTCTTAATGTCGGCAAACACAAACATTTTTAGCAACTTTATCCACATTCAACCACATTCTCACATACATTGTCGATCAGATGCATGATAAAAGCACATGCCCATCATAGGAAATGACCTGAAGATATTCCATGCCAAAAATTATGACTCTGGGCTTAGTACTTTTCGTTTAATCAGAGAAAACATACAAAATTTCATTTTAGCCAAAAACTGCAATCTGCATCCCATTGGATTTGCATGTGTTTTTCTTTGATCCTGTCTGACAAGAAGAGGAACTCACTAGGACTCGGCAGACGTGACGATTCGTAGTAGGCATAGGGTGTACAACATTCTGTGAAAGTCTCACTTTCGGCCTCGTTCCCTGCAGAAACTCGCTCTGGCTGCCGGACTATTACAACTGATAACTGTCAACTGACAACTGATAGCTGATAAAAGTTTTATGAAATAGACCCCTGGTCACTTTCTCGGAACTTCTTGTTATCAGATAGTTAACTGATCCAGCCCGTCATCGGTTGCGTAGTGTAGCTGTCTTGGTCTGTGAACCAGCATTGAAGTTCGTGAGTTCGAACCCTTGATATTCTTTTTCCCTGGTGAGAATGGATTCTCAAAATGGGCATAGATCTGGCAGAAATACTCGCTCAAATTCTTTGAATGATGCCACTCTCGACATCATCAAAAGCATGTTGAATGATCAGAAAGAAGAAATCATCAGAAAAGTAGACCAATTAAACGAAAATGTGACAAATTTGACGTCCAGAATTGATCGCCTTGAGAGCTCCATATCAAGAGTAGCACAAATACAAAACGAACAACAGAGAGAAATCAATGAAATAAAGGAAGCAATATCTACCCCTATGATGATTGAAGCTGTAAATCTCCGAAGTTGAAAATAGACAGGCTCGCATAAACGATGTTGTAATTTTTGGTCTCTCCGAAATCGATGCTGGAACTCTTGAGGAGCGCAAACTTCATGACGAACAAAAAGTCAAAGAACTTGTCAATTTCCTTGACGTCCCTGACGTTGAATGGTCTCGCTGTCAACGCATTGGCAAAATTCGAGGCTCTGGACCCCGACCATTGCGAGTAAAAGTTAGCAACCTCGAAAAGAAGCGAACCTTGATTCGTCAATCAAAGCAACTCAAAAATACTGTTTTCGACAAAGTTTACGTGAGACCAGACTTGACTCTATGCAGCAAGTCGCAGATCGCAATTTAAGACAGGAATTGAGGGACAGAAGATCCAAGGGTGAAAATGTCACAATCTTTCGTGGGAGAATCCATAAGCAGTCAGACTTGCAGCATCAACATTTTCAAATGTATTTTACCTTCGAAGTCAATTTGTCTTCCTCGTTTCTTGTCTACAAATGTCAACCATGCGATTTCAAAGATGGACCCACATTCGTGCTTTGGCTTCTTCAAAGTCAATACAGATTTTTGCAGTGACTGAGTCGTGGCTCACTAAAGACCATTCTGATTCGCTTCTGTCTTTGCAGGATAGCATTGTGTTTCGAGATGATCGTAGCGATGGACGGGTTGGCGGGGGAGTGGCTGTATGGACTCGATGCTTTCTCGACGCTCACCGCTTCTCAACCCAAGGTGCTGAGTATGGCACGAACAGTGTGTGGTTGCTGCTTCACCGCTTGAAACTATGCTTTGTGTGCATCTATATCCCTCCATTATCTGTTGTTCGCTCAGCATCCAATGTAATGTCCTTCATCTCACAGAATCTTGATGACGTTCTGTCGCGTTATTCAGACTATGAAATCATACTAACTGGTGACTTCAATCGACTGGACATCTCATATCTGCTTAATGCATTTGATCTTTCCAGCATTGTGAACTCTCCAACACGCGGGAGCGCCATTCTTGATTTGGTTATGCTATCTTCTTCAATTGGCAGTCAGTATCAGATGGAGGTTGGTCCACCCATCTCAACATCTGATCACAACACCATAATTTGCTCACCAATCGCCTATGCTCATGAATTACAGTGCAAAACGCGAACATTTTTTGATCTTCGTGACTCAAACGTGCGTGACTTTCTAAGGGAATTGAATGAAATAAATTTTGCAACTATGTACGACATGAAACTGTCACTAGACCAAAAGTGCAACTTCTTTACTCAGGCAATTCAACGGTGTTTCTCACATAACATCCCATCAACATCTGTAGAAATGACGCCGAATGACAAGCCGTATGTGACTCCCCTGATAAAGTCTTTAATAAATGAACGATGGAGTGCGTATCGTCGAGGTGACTATTCGACCTATCGACATCTGAGTGAAAAGGTGAAAAGACTCATCTACGTCGAAAAGCGTAAGTGGGCTCAAAAGGCCAGTAGCAATAGCAGAGAGATGTGGAGCGTTGCGAATGAAATCCGAGGAACCAAGGCAAGCAAAGCTGCAGGTATGAGTTCGCTTATCTCACAATTTTCATCCCGCATGGAAGCAGCCGAACAAATAAATGCCATTTTCGCAAGCTTTCAAGTGAACCGTCCATGTCCCACGATAGGAGAGGACAGCTTCAACTGGCACCCAACAATCGCCGTTCAATCTGTGCTTGAATCACTAGAGTCATTGAAGCCACACAAAGCACCTGGATGCGACGGAATCCCGACGATCCTGTACAAGAAAGCCTCAGACATTCTTGCTGCTCCACTAGCGCATTTGATCAACATATCGATTCTATCAAGACAATTCCCAACATCTTGGAAACAAAGCAATATCACTCCAATTCCGAAGACCAGCCCTCCGATAAAGCACGAGCTCAGACCGATTTCTTTACTACCGGTGCCTTCAAAAATTTGTGAAAAGTTGATTTTGAACTCTGGTTTATGTCAGCAATTCTGTTCTTCATTTGGGACTCTACAATTTGGTGGTGTTAAGAGATCATCGACCGCTTCTGCTCTAATATGCTTGCACGACATCATTACGAAGACTTTAGAACTAAGTGACATTTCGGGTGTCCTCATAGTAGCTTACGACTTTACCAAGGCATTCGATCAACTTGGACACGACGTCATAATCAATGCACTCAAAGAAAATCGGTTCCCAAGTGGCTTCGTTCACTGGGTCTGTGACTACCTGAGTGGCCGAACTCAGTCGGTGAAAGTGGATGAGAACATAAGTAGCCCACTACCTGTGCAATCAGGAATTCCCCAAGGCTCTGTGCTAGGCCCGTTCTTGTTCAACTTGGTTGTCGCTCCCTCAAACCAAAGCATCAACAGAACGTAGTAATTAAATATATCGATGACTGCACCTTCATTATCCCGGTATACAAGAATCTAGCATCTAACTGTGAAACTGAACATAAAGGTGTAATGGAGTGGGCAGCTTCCAAGGGCCTACAGCTCAACCTTGCCAAGAGCAAGCTACTTTGGATCCCTAAGTCTCCTCAACATCAGCCACCAAGCTTTCCTGACTTAATCCCTGTGAGAGATTTGAAACTGCTTGGAGTATGCTTTTCATCAAATCTCAGTTGGAACACTCATGTTGACTATATAACAAAGTGTGCCTCCAGACGTCTTTACGCCTTACGAATCTTGCGTCCCTTCCTTTGTGCCAACGAACTTGTAAGTGTCTATTGTGGACTTATACGATCTTTACTTGAATATTGCTCCCCCCTTTTAGTGGGAATGTCTCAGCGCAATGTCACGGTGCTTGACAAAATTCAAAGGAGAGCCCATCGGATCATATGTTCCAGGGATTGTTCTTGCCAAATTCTTAGTGACCTAACTGATCGACGGAACAACGCAGCTGTTAAACTGTTGCAACAGATATCATCCTACACCGATCATCCTCTGCATAATATGTGTCCTCCTAAATCAGCTCGCTCGGGCAAATTTCTGCAAATTCCTTCACGTACCTCACGACGACGGAACTCATTTTTCCCGACTTCCATCATCCTTTCAAATGGTACTTGGTGTGAGTGATTTTCCTTTCGCATCGGCTAAATCTTTATGGTGATTGATGTCATCAGCGACTCAACATTGTGCTATTGATATGCTGTGCTCAGCTCCTTTCCAAATACTGCGAGTGAAATGTCGTAACTTTTGTAACTTATGATTTTCATTTATTTCAAATACATACACTACTACTACTTACTTCGACTTTCGTCGACCTAGTCTTTGATAGCGCCATCGTCAGTGGCTGTCAGTTTTGTTCTTTTTGCTCACGTATTTCTGCGCTACTGTGTAGTTGTTGTACCTCTTTTTTGTTATTTCCTTGTTAACTTCACCCACTCGGCGATGTTGGTGGGTTGACACCTGGTCACTTACTTTGACTTTCGTCGACCTAGTCTTTGATAGCACCATCGTCAGTGGCTGTCAGTTTTGTTCTTTTTGCTCACGTATTTCTGCGCTACTGTGTAGTTGTTGTACCTCTTTTTTGTTATTTCCTTGTTAACTTCACCCACTCGGCGATGTTGGTGGGTTGACACCTGGTCACTTACTTTGACTTTCGTCGACCTAGTCTTTGATAGCACCATCGTCAGTGGCTGTCAGTTTTGTTCTTTTTGCTCACGTAGTTTTGCACTACTGTGTAGTTGTTGCACCTCTTTTTTGTTATTTCCTTGTTAACTTCACCCACTCGGCGATGTTGGTGGGTTGACACCTGGTCACTTACTTTGACTTTCGTCGACCTAGTCTTTGATAGCACCATCGTCAGTGGCTGTCAGTTTTGTTCTTTTTGCTCACGTATTTCTGCGCTACTGTGTAGTTGTTGTACCTCTTTTTTGTTATTTCCTTGTTAACTTCACCCACTCGGCGATGTTGGTGGGTTGACACCTGGTCACTTACTTTGACTTTCGTCGACCTAGTCTTTGATAGCACCATCGTCAGTGGCTGTCAGTTTTGTTCTTTTTGCTCACGTAGTTTTGCACTACTGTGTAGTTGTTGCACCTCTTTTTTGTTATTTCCTTGTTAACTTCACCCACTCGGCGATGTTGGTGGGTTGACACCTGGTCACTTACTTTGACTTTCGTCGACCTAGTCTTTGATAGCGCCATTGTCAGTGGCTGTCAGTTTTGTTCTTTTTGCTCACGTATTTCTGCGCTACTGTGTAGTTGTTGTACCTCTTTTTTGTTATTTCGTTGTTAACTTCACCCACTCGGCGATGTTGGACTAGAAATATTACCGAATGAGAGTGGCTGCCGTACTGAAAAAAGTGATTTGAAATGTGCTTTTGAAGTACCTCATCATCAGGAATTAATGTTAGAAGGGGAGGGGGCATTATACATGATGTATGTACAATAGGTGTAACACAAGATGTGTTTATTGCGTTTAACGCGTGAAATCTGAACGTACGCGAGACGCTGCCCATCTACAATACGAGTATAAGTAGGAAATTAGTATCCAGCTGTCCGAGTACAACACGTCGAGTAATCATGTAGTGCATGTTCGTTCGTACTTGGTGGAGCGATTTGTTTGATCAATTCTGGGAACGAACGGGCATTTATAGACATTATATCGTCAACCGGGTGTTAAAACCTGCTAAACCACTGGAAGTAAACTGTGCAGCAGAAGCAAAATATTGAAGAAAATTTCAAGCAGGAACCATGGGACTGTGTTTATGATAATTTCTGGATACTGTGCGGTTAGCATTCATGATTATTTTGCTGTGATAAGTATCTAAATTTGAAGATCGCAGTGGCTTAGCAAAATTGAAAATTTTGGGGATAGTAGGTTTTAACACCCAACCGACGATATATTATATTACATTTATAGGCATTTAAAGTTTATTGCAGTAGAACACGTCCACTAGTCATGCAGTGCAGTGGCTGCCAAACTTGATAGCAGCGTTCCCCCTTCGATCGAGATAGAAAAACCTGATTCCCCGCTGTTCAGCTTAGAAAGAAATTCGCGTATCTTTTTGGAACATGTATTCTACAAATAACTAATAGTATATATTTCAAACAGATATCCATGCACAAGGAAAATATGCAAGTCAATTGCAGAGACCGCTTTTCTATCAATGAGAAGAATATGTTGTTGTTTAGCGTTCACGAGTTTATCAATGCGCAGTTGAGTGGATGCAGTCTATATATATATATATTTATGTCCTTTCTCTGCACCACCGCTAAACCCTGTCTCAGCACCATAAACCCCTTCTCTGCACCACTTCCCATGATAATCATATATTTATCCCCTTTCTCTGCACCATTCTCATGTCTCTGCACCACAAACCCCTGTCTGCGCACCCTAACACCATTCTCAGCACCATTTAAATAAAAAACGCGTATGTAAGAGCTGTCTCAGCTCCACTGCACTTAGTAGATACCACTTAGTACTATACCACAATCGGAGCTGATTTAACACAATCCCGTGATGTCTAGCTCTTCCCTGGAGGTAATTAATTCTGAAGATATGTCTATCGTAGATTATAAGCGCATCTTGAATGATATTGTAAAGCATTCTATGCCCATCAGTTAACAAGTTCCTAGAATCAGATGATTTTCGTGATTGGAGAACATCTGGTGCAAACTTGTGTGAATTAATGCAAGATGAATGGAATTCTTCAGCCATTTTTTGTCAAAATAGCCTTACTCAAGGTGATTATATAGCAAATAATGACTTCATCAAATCTATGCATTATTATCTATTATTCATGACTGTATTCATATCTAGCTAAATTATGAGGGATTCTATGAAACGAATTTCACCAGAAAAGCAAATTCATACTTTTGCTTCCTTAGGGAAATTAGTAGAAATCTTATATTGTTGAATATGTCTGTATCTAGTCAATACATGGACTTGCAATAAAGTACTAGTCCATGGCCAATGCAATAAAAAATTCAACATTTTCATGTTAATTAGGCTAATTGACAAAGATTTTGGCATTGACTGAATTGAAACCGTACAGCATTAGATATTTAACACTACTTTCACCTGAATGTCGCTGATGAGTTACGCTTCTATGCCAAAGAGATTCATTTCATGGATAGCTTTGTAACATATCTCTGTAAATCTATGGCCTGATTCATTGATATGATCTGCTTTGAATATATAATTTGCATGGTTTTTTTAAAAAATTAAAGAAATAAGTCTTAGCTGCTGTTTTAATTAAAATTCTATTTCCTCTCCTCTTCCTCTTAAGCTTTCGCCACTACCGGCCTTGTCAATTATAGTATATAATAGGCTTATTTCCTTAATTTTTTAAAAAACTATACAATGCTGCTTAGATCAAATGACCCAGTCAACCCGTACACGTGTAATACACGTGTACTTTTGGTGTAAATGAAAATACACCACTTTTACGTGTAATCTTTGCATATGAATACACGTGTAGAAATACACCACTTTTACACTTGTAATACATGTGTTATTATTTATGACTTGTTGCAAGGGTTGATTTTAGAATTTCAATTTTATACTAATGCCAGGGTGCATGAATCTCAAGTCGATCATAGTCAGTTATATTCTACTGCAGCTATACACTAATTGACAACAACAAGACATCCATATAAACGATTGCTACCACATGAAAATAATGCCAAACTTGCACTAGCGATTTTGACTATTGATCTGTTGATTCTCTAAATTCACAGAATACATATCCAAATAAATGACTATGTGTTATTCATTTTTGGCGAAATTCCTTCTCGGAAGTAGTTAAATTTATTCACTTTTTTCATCAACTGATCCGAGTAAAGCTTCGTTGATGTGTTAATTAAAGTTCTTTAAAAGCATGCAATAATATTTGGTAGGCCATGAGATCATCCAAAAATTTAAATTATATTTGTATTTTGTTCAAATGCTAGAGTTCAATTAATTCATATCATTTCGGTATAAGTTGCTGTGAAAATTTAGGCTGTAAAAATCCATTTAGAAAAAAACCTCTGCAATGCTATAATGGAGTTTTCATGTCTTAAAATTGAAAGTAAGGTGCTTTGTATTCACATTCACTCATGTTTATTCGCATTATCTGAGACATTATCAATCATCTGAGCTGCACGATAGCTGTTTTCCAATGGATAGAAAATTTGTTTCAAAAGCATGCATTGACTTCTATGGTTAATATGTGTTATTGAATTTTGGATATGGTTCTGTTCGATTTCTTTGTCATATTCGTAATTAGCTGCTGTCGATTTCTGTGATCATGCATGGAAGTCTATGATCTATATTGGTTTGGAAACTTTGCTACACATGCAGGAACATAGCATAATGTTGTGAATTCAAATTTGAACAACTCCGCTTCATTGCGATATGTCTGGCTCAATGAAAATTGATCTAGTGGAATTGTTGACGTCAGGATGAAGTCAATTTGATGATCAATTGAAACATTTGGAAAATGGAACTTGATCACATTTTGTGACGAATTGCTATCATATTGTTTTACCTGTGATGAAGTCCGGTGAGCTTTACATTTTGTTTCTTAGAATATGCATGCATGATGTAGAGTATTTTTTCTCCAGACATAATGCGCTTAAAATATTAATTCTTTGATATTTTCTGCAGTAACAATCGAGTCTCACATGTACATCTTTCTGGAAAGCTGTTAATCGCATTCCATGTCATATGTCTCACGATTAACATGGCAAAGTCAGAACTTATAAATGAATGTGATCTTTAAGGATTGAATGCTTTTTGTAGTGTAGACGAGATTCATTATTTGATATTACAACTGATTTGAATGAGTTTACAATTCACAAAATGTATCAGATTATTTTTCCTATTACAAGTTTGTATTTAATAAGTTTACAAGTTATATTTTGTAGATAGGATTGCTTGTAAATTCAAAATCACCAGGGACGGAGCTAATACGTTGACTCATTTTCTGAAGCTGATTATCAACGACACATCAAGTGAAGAAATATTTTCACCCAGTAAATGGCTACTTGTCATTTCTGTTTTATAACTATTTGCTTAATCTATTATATTTCAAAACCACCAAGTTCATGTTGTAAATTGCTGATATGCTTTCAAAATCGTTTCATACTCTTTTTGAGTTCTTTGCAGAACCCAACCCCATTGTTCAAACAACTTATATGCAACTGAATGCGATGAAGCCGGAGATTTTCAGTTAGCCTCCGCTCCTTCTACCTAGGAGATCATGCGTTTTTTAACATGTTCATATCAGCAGGGACATCTATGATTAATGTAAGATATCTAAGGGACGTTCAACTCCCATACCATGTACTGGACTGGAGGCCAGTGTCTTTGGTAGATTTGACTAATGACGATTGTTTGTACACATCTGGATAAAACCGCGAAACAAGTTGTTAATAATTATCCAGTACTCCAATACGCTCATTCATGCAGGGAATCTATTGAAGGAAGATTCTGGACCCAGTCAAGAAGAATTACAAAACTCCCGCAAGAATAAGCAACTGTCAGTAACAGCTTCAATATCAACTGCTAGTGATTGAAATTGTTCACCTACGACACGTAGCATCAATGGCGTGTGGATTCTGTACATTATTTAATGCTTTGCGAAAATCGATTCAGTAGTGCTTTTTCGGAGAATTGTGAACTCTTCTGGAAAAATTTTGATAATCTTTTTCCTTTGCTAAAGGCAGTCATGGATTAAGTGACAACTGATCAGTGATGATTTTACTTGCTACTACAATTGTTGCAGCAATATGTCCCATACCTTATTCATTGTTATAGGCTACAAGTAAAAGACATGATTAAAATCTAAAGAAATTCTACTGATGAAGCAATCGGAAAAGAACAAAAAGCAAATTGAAACGTCAAAAATTGATAATAATTTGATTAGTAGAACAAATGAAAATGCTAAAAGTTAAGGAAGAGTCGCTTGAATATCCATTCCTTCGGAAGATCCTTTATCAAGATTTAGGTGGAAAAGAGAGACCATGTTGTCTTTCCAAGTGCGCCTCCTCGTAATGAGTGGTTATCGATGTCAATATATTTTCATCTCTTATTAGATTTATCATTTTTATCTCGTGATTATAGAGCATCATCTGTGATGAGGCCTTCAATTTATAATCAAACTCCGAGGAACAAATAAAATGTGATTATGATGTCAGTGATTCATGAAATGATCCAAGCAAATCAAGCGGTGGTAATTGCTGACTTTCCACGATTTTAAGGTCCTACCGTATTGGGAAATTCAGGAACAGCATTGATAAGGATTTAAGTTGATTACGAAATCCGCATAAATTTCGTCGGTGAATATGAAAGCATTCGTGCATCACTGTGGCAAAAGTAGCCATCAATTTTCGTTTAATGAAAGTGAGTAATTCAAGGCCGGAAATAAATCAGACATTTTACATCGTTTCATTGCTCTTGAATTCTCGAATTCCACCAATGGTCCAATTTATTATACAGGAGGTTTTAGACAAGGCAATGGGAAAATCGATGAAAATAGAAAGTCACAATATATTTGAAACTGACCACCGATGATATGATTGCATGTGTACATGTAGGCTACACTGCACAGATTCTTCCCACAATTTCTCTGCAAGACTGGGCCGGGCAGTCATTGATTTTCCGGCTAGAATTTTAACAGAGACATCGGTTTCAGATGCTGTTGCTGAGAACGCTAAGTTATTTAAATAAACTTCATTTCGAACCTTTCCTGAGACAGATCAATAAAAACAAGTTCCAAGACCATAGGAAGAAGACCTTTGACTAAGAATCAATCTGTCCATAAAATCAAAACATACCTTAATTGTCCTTAATTCGTTATCATTATTTAATTCCTGACTTTTCCTGAAGATAATTCATTCACACGTAGCTGTCCTATTGCATCACTCTGATTTAGATGGGAGATGAGTTATAATAGACGTGGAGAAATTTATCTAATTATGAGATTTCTATAATATGAATTGATCTAGAGATGGATTACAAAACATTTAATAAACAAAACATCAAATTAATGTAGAAATAATTCACACGGTGCAACTTGGAAAATTGCACTAATGAAACGCTAGGAGCGACTGAAGTTTGGATCCATAATCAGGGAATTATATCTAACACTGATGACGGATTATATCAGCCAAGTGATAAGCTTTTTCATTCTTATTGTGCATTACAAATTATTGGTTTGATTGATTTCTTTTTTTGTCATTCTACATTTCTGCAGTTTCCTTGTGTAAGCAATGCATCAGATTTCAAAAAGTGAGCATCTGATGAATCCCATCGTTGCTTTAAATTGAATTATAGTAAACTGTAGTAAATAAAAACTTGCAATTTTCCTCATGATCACGCTTGTTCTCTGGTGAAGATACAACAAGAAATGGCAATCGAAATGATAAAGTCACAGAGACGTAAAATGACTTTAATTAATTAATTAAAGTAATTAATTAATAAATTATTGAATTGAATTAAATTAATTACCGATTATATGCAGAGCTTTTGTCACAATCTTTAATGATAAAAATTTCTTTCTCACGTAAATGACAGATATTTATAACTTTATTTTCAATTTATTTCCAGGATTGCTTGCCACCTGGATGAATTTTCATAATATTTTTTCAACTCCTGATTGGATGGAAAATTGGATTTATGAACTGTGGAATAAAGCTGCTTATGAAGTTGTCAGACGTCATTGAAGTGGATGAGATGGTTTTGGCTAGATATGGAATATTTGTGAATTCCTGTGATTTACAGTTTCTAATGTGATTCTTCTTTTTGTGACTATTCTTTTTCTCCAAAAAAATAGTGCTTCTACTTATTCGGTGTCTTATAAACATTCCTGTTGTGGGCTATAGATTTCACATTTGACCGACTATTTAAAGCGATTTATGTATGTTATACATGCTTAGAGCAAATATAAGTTAAGAAACGTTTAACTGTTCGGAATAGCTAGGAGGTAATATGATGCAGATATGAATTCAGAACAAATTTCTAAGCAATCTAAAGGTTGGGTATGTTCGAAACAATAAAAGGATGAAACGCCGAAATAAACTAGCATTAAATTTTAAGTGTAAAAGGAGTGTAATTTTGGTGTATTTGTACACGTGTATTATGTGAACACAAAACACGTGTCCGATACACGTGTATTACACGGGTCCAATACACGTGTACTGGTTGACTGGGGAATACCTTTTTGAATTTTCTAATTTGCATGATTAATCTCGATGCCTATGTTCAACAATAGCAATGCAAATACTCTTCCATACTCATTGGAAATGTAGAACTCGCTTCGCACGTTCTACATTTTCAATGTCGCATAGACATCGTATTAACATTACTATAATGTCAAGCTACAGTCTACATAGGGGGTATGATAACATTTTTTTGAACTATCTAGTTCGCCACTTGTATCCAGAGCTTGAATCATATTAGCATTCCATTTTATTCATCGGTTTCCTGTTGTTTTATAATATCCATTTCTAATTTCCTTAATTTATGGTGACCATTGTCCTATCCTATTTCCACTATCAGCATCTGTAGTCGGTACAGTATATTAGACGTCTGTTTTGAACGTGTATATGGCAGTGTTTGGAATCTATGGTATTAGTATATTAACAGCAAGAATGAGTAGTATTACAAGTCTTAAGATTTCCATTTTTATCAGATATTGGGCCAAAGCTGATAAATTTTTATTCGTTGCCACGAGAAAGCTACATTGAGTTCTTTTAAGAACTGATTAGTAGCATTGCCTTTGTACACTTGCGGATTGGAGAACGCCATCAGTCCTCCTTAGGACTACTTTAACTAATAATTTAAATTAGTAAGCATTATATTCTATTATAAATGGCTACTGGGATGACTTTCAACATCGTATGAGAATGGCTTTTGAAGATTCGCAATGAAATCGATCAAAAACTTGCATTCGATAAATTTAGCAAAATGCCTTGAAATCTATGAAATATCAATTAACTCCATTCTTTCCTAGAGATTTGTCGTTAATCTGCAATAGATTTTAAGCGTTTAATATAGTCGATTTTATTTATTCACACAAATAGGAAGACAAATGTGCATGTATCTACAAGATCAAACAGTGTATAGTTATGGAATCTCGCTTTTGGCTAGAATACATAGCTTTTGATACTATTTTTCTGTACATTTGCATCCTGAAATCTGAGATTATAGGCCTATCAAAGTTGGTGGTCTGAAATTGACATTGGAAATATATCCTATTTCATTATAAGTTGTTCACTTGAATTATATTTTCATCTACTTAATAATGAAGGAAAAAGAGCGATTTTCAGAGGAATACATGCAAAATAAATTTACTCTACAAATTCCATTTGATGGACGGCTGCTTCAAAGCACCGTCGTTTCTTTCGTGGTGGAGGTGCCGCTATATCAACAACAGGGTCGAGATTGGCCGAGTCAATGGAGGAAAAGTTTGTAGAGTCAACCCTTGGATTGTCACTAGCAGCATCGTAATGAGCGGAGGAGTGCAGATGTGTACATTCTACAGATGTGTATTCATTTGAAGGCCCCGGAATTTCCCTCAGTTCAAAACATCTTCGCTTCTTTGCTGATGATTGTGTGGGCGTGGCAGGAACCCAGTCATCATCAACCGCGGAGTCATTCGATGGAAGGTTTGGAGTTTCAGCCGCGGGAATTTTATCGATGTCACGAATGTAGCAGTAGTATTCTGAAAGAACAATTGAAAAATGTTTGTAGACTGTGTGATACATTATTTCTTTAGTATTTACTCACTTCCCAAGGCCGGATTTAGGTAGGACATATACTCCTTAAAGGCGGTGTCTGTCGAGTGCATTAGGGCCTTTGACAGTTGCCTACTGTCGATCCCGGCCGCAGAAGAGTGCGTGACGCATGCCTTTCGGAAGTCATTGGCAGTAAGCCGTCGTCCGAGACACTACAATGCAATAAATATTTACTTATCGGTATGCAAAACATCCTTCCATATTATTTACATTAGATGATAGGCTTACTAAGTAAGCCACTTTTAGCACGATGAGAGTTTGAAACCAAACCTCTTCGAAATCAAAATTGAGTCCGTTAACACTTCAATATTGCAAAAGATCAGCAGATGAAATCAAGAAAATTAGTTTGTAGAAACTGCATGTCTCAAATAAGGGATAAACAATGGGATATTTTCGAATATACTTCAATATTTTTTTAAATTAGCTACATGGAGCTGTGATAACTTCACACTTGAATATCTCGAATGTCAATGTTTTCTTGTACATTAATAGCTTGTTTACCATGACAAATTAGTTGTAGCCTAACCAGACGATAGACACAGAAAGAAGATCTTAAGGAGATGCATCGTTAATACAGTCTATTTTTCTCCCATCCAATAAATTTGGGACACTAGACTGCACAAAATTTCCTTTCATAATTATCTTGGACGGCTATATTCCGAATTGCCGAACATTCTTTCATATAGACTGCATGCAGACCTATCTGTTACACAACTGGAACCCTGTTCTAAAAAAACATTGTTTCGACGCGAATATCATGTGACAGACAAAAACTTGACGAAATATTACTGCATTATGTAATAGACCAAGGATGATTGTGAGGTCATTATGGAACTTATTAACCGAAGGCCATTAATTATCCTCCATGTTGTGGAGATATTTCAGATGAGGTCTTCTAAACTGGTGTTGTAAAGGGTAATAACTATCGGTAACATTATCGTCAAGAATTACCGGTAATTATTACCCTACCACCATCGGTAATAATCGCCGGTAAGTTTTGGAACTTCGATTTGATTTCGACGCACTTAGGTTAGCAAGATTAGTTATTGCTATTTCATCTGTAATTTTTTTTAAATTGCATTGTTAGATCCTAATAACGTTCTCAAAATGTCTAGTACCATTTAAAAAAGTTGTGATATCGACAATATAAAATTAATTGCAATCAATTTATAATCATTCCTTCTGTAGATGATTGAAACAGGCATAGGCCTATCTCACATAATAATGTTCGAAATCCTAGCACACAAAAGCAATATTTGACGGTCATTATTTAAACCCCAAAGTTGCAACAATAGCTACTTTAGGCTATGCAGCTGACAACATGCTCGAAATAAATGATGTTTATCAATGTAAAGGGCCCCCAATTGAAAGAATAGCCCATTAAAATGATTGTACGCCCCTACCTTTCAAAGTCGTTAAATAATCTGCAGCAACTTTTAACACAGCGGCTTGGCTTATAATTGTTATCTATAGAAAATAAATGAGTGTCGAACTGAACAAATAAGTCAAGCCATGTCATTTTATTCAAAATATAAGTCATTGAGTAATAGTATTGTTTGAAAAAGAAAATCCGAAGATATGCGTAGAACTCGAACAATATACTTGTATTTATATTACAATATTGCAGTTACAAATTTTCGGCCGAAGCCTTCATCAAGTGAAATTCGTGAATTTCTTTGATATGTTATGTACGAGAACCCCATCCGTTTTCGCATTGACGTTTCAGAGCATTCAGAATAAATGCTTGACAGAACAGATTTGTCAATTTCATGTTTAGGTTATCTATTTAGCTATCGAAGTTGGCCTTTACTAAAGAGCATCAAAAATAATAATTATCATACATAGTATATTCTGCATTTGTCTGAAATTATGAAGGAAGATGCAATCAAAGTCATTCGGTTCTGGATGAATTTAAGCATAAGAACAAAATTAGTTGCTCCAGGTCATTGAAATACACTGTATAATAAATTACATTTCGTACAGAACATCGATTTTCAATTTTTTCAGATAAGGAAAAACGGGATTTCTAAAGTAGCACTTTGATATGGATGTATCAGCTAGCAAGCTGCACAACTAAAGCAATAGTCCGTGTTGAACAAAATTAGAAGTTTTTGATTAACTAAAGGAAGGAAATGGTAGTTTGATTAGAAGCACATAAGTAATCAAGAATGTGTGATGTGTTATCACATCAAGTAACCAAGTACCATAGAATAAGTATATTAGGTAGAGTAGGAACTCAGAAATGATTAAATATACTTTGTGTATACAGTTTTGACTTTATTAAAATGACTCGAATGAGACCCAGTATCAGATTTAAGACATGCAAATTTTAGCACTTTTGGAAATTTTGGATTTGACTGATCGTGATAGCAAAACATAAGGAATAATAGCATCTTACAAATCCTCCGTGTCATGTCAACCTATGTGGAGAGGTAATATAGTTTGTTAAATTAGAATCCGATGGGTTGCTATCACTTCAATACATGGCCTTATCAATAAGAGCACTTTCATGAGCGTAATCATATCACAATCCTACCACTGGAAGAGCAAAATAAAATAACCACTGCCAATAATCCCAATTAACTTAAAATACATAAATTGATCCGCATTGCTATTCAGATTTGAGTGAATCATAAAATTAATTATACCGATGAAAATGGAATTAAAAACTTGAAATTTCAGCCAGGAAGGCACAATGAAATATCGAAGTTTTTAAGAAGAGTTGCATCATTATGCAACTCATGAATTTCCTTTGATAATCAGCTTAATTTCCGCTTAATTAAAATGCTTGTTAGCGAATATTAATTCATTTTGATATCCAACTTGTTTCATACTACTTAAAAAGGGGTTTCATCTCTGCAGTACACACAAACACAGGAATAGTTTGAAAAAAATTAGCCTTTAACGGTTGTCCGACATGAAACTGAGATTATAGTAGACCGCCAACTGGGGTGTGGCACACCCCAGGATCAATAAAATCCCTCTATGGTATGAAATTGACTAATCGTCATGTTTTCAATTACTTTTTGATTCTTACGTAACATTGTAGTATTGTAATGCATTTTAAGCAAAATATTCCAAGTCATAGATATCGGACGAATGTTTAGTACATAGATAAATTCATCAAATGAAAACTATTGAAATCATTTTTATAATTATTTATGTCATGAAAATGACTATTTTAATTGTTTCAAAATAATTTAATTGCTTCAATCGCCTTGAATTGTCAGTAACAGTCACTTCTTAATTGTCAAACTTGTGTAGTCATGGACAATTACTTAGGCCGATAAAGCTAATAGTTATGTGCCGTAAACCTAATAATCAGACATGTATAAAATATTTGAAAGTTTGAATATTCAAAATTATCTTGGTGGACATGTAGGTCTAATACATATCATGGAAGATTCAATATGAAACGCTGATTATGAATGTAAGTATAAAAATTTTTTTTTTTCGTAAGGAATCTGTAATTCAAACATATAATATAAGTATTTATTCTACAATAACACTTTGAGAAGATTGTAACATCACTGGCACGCATGACATTTTGATGATTGATGTTGCAGACACATCGGCTTGCTACATATTGAGCAGGCATAGCTTGTCTTCCTGTCGGATTTCCTATCGCAGAAGGCACATCGTTTCTGTTTGTCCAAAACAGTCGCAGTTTTTGCCTCATTGCTGCTTCCGAAACCGAAGAAACGAAGTGCATCAACCGTAGTAGATTTCAAATTTCGTTGATTTGAACGGCGAGCCATCTGTCCTGATATCAGCTGGTAAGCAGCTTCTTTTATAAATTGATAATGGGACTCCTGCTTGCGGCAATTTCGTTCTGCAATTTCATGAAATATGATGGATGCATTATTACTGACAACATCCAACATGTTTGAGAAAACGGCGTACGGCCATCGTCAGCATTTGCGCTTGCAGGTGAATCCTCTCAACTTCTTGTCGGCAATATCCACTCCTGATTTGGTTTCATTGTAAACTGTCACCGTCAATGGTTTCGTATTGAGGGGAGGAACTGGAACTGTCCGATGCATGGAATCAAACAGAAGAACGGGCTTATTACCTTTATCCCAGAAAGAGACAAGTGCGCATCCATTATCATTGTAAAACACTCGCGTGTCTTTCCGTGAGCGACCACCAATATCTTTAGCAACTGGAGGTAATCCTCGATTGTTGTGGCGCACTGTACCAATATACGATATACGTCGAGAGCGAAGTTCATCCACAAGCTCCATGGAGGAGAACCAGTTGTCACCGGTGAGGTTTCGTCCACTTTCCAAATATGGCTCCATCAGATGCATGGAGACAGCCTTAGATGTCACTGATTGTCCAGGAGATATAGTACCTGTACCTATGTAAATGGCTCCATTGAGAATATAAAATGAGTCTGCGCAACATAGCCAAAAGTCTCTTTCGTCGACAAGATCTAGATGATCACCTGCACTTTCATCGTTGTGGATATCGCGCTCGTCATCGGCCTCGCTGTCATAAAAAACATCTGTATTGTCTTCTTCGTCGCATTCTAATATTGCTCGTAAAGCAGCCTCTTTGCACATACGCTTTGGACGAGACACTTTGAAATGACAGCTGCAAGCAAAGCTTCCTTGTGTTGAAAAAATTCAAATATTTCTATGACGACATGACTCTCATTGCCTGCAAAGCATTGCCATCTTTACTTTAGTATCATTTACTGATTGACATAGTAATCGAAATTTGACATAGAAATAGGTCGTGTTCAAACTACTACCAGAGAAATAGTTCAGATACAATCATGATTTGTATTAACTGAACGTAGAAAGGGCACTGAAATATGATAATTTTCTGATCAGAATGTGGGGTGTGCCACACCCCTATTGGCGGTTAACATATGTTACTTTGATGTCTATGGTAATACCGTCAAAAATAACATTTTTGATTGGATGTAATAATCTCTTAGATGGATCAGTAAAAGTCATGAAATATAATGCACCATTGATAAATGTAGATACTGTTTCTGATTGTTTAAACATTGACTGGGGTGTGACACGCCCCAGAATTCGGACAACCGTTAAAAAATGCTCAAATATTTGTAGGAACACAGGAATGCAATCGCCGAAAAAAATGAATCTTTTCATATAAAATTCTTCACTGTATACAGGTGCCTGTTTGAATCGGCTTACTTATGCCAAGTATTTTCATTTTGCAGGATTATTCCTGCTAATGCATTACACCAAACATCAAGATATGCAAAATATGATATGCTTCATCGTTGCACATATTATATGTAAAATCGAAAATCAATGAAATTGTGATTCTGAATATTGATACTTTTTTTAATCGCATGCAATTTTTTGCGGATAGAGAATTAATGTCAACGTGACATTCCATCAAATTACTCCAGATCTGCTAAACATTACATTTATTAATGACTATGCGAAGATATATGAAAATTATTTTATGATTTGAATTTGAAACAAGCTTTAATGCGTGACCTCACCGCATTAGCAGCATCGCCAATAATTCCGCTGAGTTGTTTTAACGCTACTCCATTGCGTTGCGAGAAAACATTCTGGTCTTCTTTGAAATCAATTCCACAGGATGATCTGCTCTGTTTAGTTATTTCATAGAACTCCATCACCATTTCGTATAGCACCGGGCTTAATGTCAGCAATGCAGTACCATAAATAGCTTTAGTTTTATGTCGACCTGAATAAGAAAGATATATATTTATGATTGAAGGAAAAATAGGATCATCAAGCAAACTTTTGCAGGACTATGCCTAACCCTATCTTTCAACTATATTCGACTATATTGACCTGAGATATCTGCTAAATTGAGTCCTTACTTAAACAACTGCTTGCTCTATTAAAGAGTATCAACTTTGAGCTTGTGATGCCTACCTCCTTTAGATCCTTTGACTAGAATCAGAACTTCGCCATTTTTTGTCTTGTGCATCGGCGTTGGAACGTTGTTCCAGGAGAGGTCTTCGTATGGTTCTACTCGTATGGGATTGAAAGTTATCAGGGTAAGCAGCATAAAATTTCTGCAGCTGTTAATTAACCGCAAACGTAGCTAGTGATTATGCAATGTAATAAGAGTAGATAAACATCGCATGTATAAAAGTGTAGATAAAACATTACAAAGGTGATAAAAATGAAGACACATTTTTCATTATAAATTTTGATACTTGTATCATAGTAAAATGAATAAGCTTAAGAATCTCGAGTGATACCATTTGAGATTTGCAATAGCAAGTTAGTGAAATTTCGACGGGTATTCATTAAATATCACTTAAACATCACTCAAATTTCACTAACTTGTTAATTGCAAATTTCAAAATTAACTGGGCATGACTGTCGCTTTAAATAGGGAATTGTGTCGATATTGAGAGACGTGAAAGGTCTGCTGATGAATCCTGATATTTGATGAAATATCAGCGGTCTGTTATAATTTTTCAACTGAGGATGCAACTCAATATTTAATTATTCTATTTGCATGATAGCATTTGATCTAGTAACTTACCGAACAAAATCCTTGTCTCTCTTCTTTAACTCAATTTTCGTGGCCTCCAGAACCTTTTGCAGCTCCTTTGGACTCGGCAATGTAAGGCAAACTGTGGCCATTTTCTCTGCCTGAAGAATGAATTTCATTGATTAATTTTCACACATATAAGTTAATAGTGGCAATAAGTAATATACTAGTATTGTATTAATTGTATTCAAATCAACATCTTTGGAATTATGAAATTCTTCCAATGTAACTTCCAATGTCTGGTTCATATTCAACTACTTATAGTGCTGGTCAAATTATTAGACGCATCCCTTAAAAATGAGCATTTTGAGAAAGAACAACTGTATTTACTGTATAAATGGAAATGTATAAATGTATAAATATACTAAAATATAAAAAAATGTAAAATATAAAAAGAACTGTATAAATGGAACTTAGCAGGTTCTGCTCCAAAGTTAGTAACTAATATGCCCTCCTTTAGCAATGATAACCTTCTCGAGTCTTTGGGGCATAGAAGCAACCACGGACATACACATGGCCTTGATTTTCGGATCGTGAAACCAAACCTTCAGCAGCTTTGCAATCAAGTCCTTCCTATTCATTGGAGGATCAGCGGCAATCACACGCTTCATATACCCCCAGATGTTCTCGATAGGGTTCAGATCGGGGCTGTTCCCTGGCCAGTCGAGCACATTGATCCCGTGATCAGCGAGCGCTTTCGTGTTCACTTTGGTGGTATGGCACGGGCCTTTGTCTTGCATGAAGAAGGAATCTTCAGTCGTGCCGTACCACTCCGTGACTTGAGGGATCACTCTTGTGTGGATGACGTGATTATACTGCACTCCGTTCATCATTCCTTCGACTATATGAAGTCGCCCGGGACCATGCGCGGAGATAATGCCCCAAATCATCACTTTGGGAGAATGTTTTATCACCTTGGATAACATCTCAGGTCGATAAGGGCTCTCAGTGGACTTCCTGTAGACCCGCTGATGCAGCAGAAGGTGCTTTCGTCACTGAAGGCTACCTGAAATTGAAGAAAACTTTAAACAATAATCCTGACTTCCGTCTAAATTTGATTGTTGTAAAAATACATGTATAGGCCTATTGAAAAGTTAATAATTCGAATATTTTGTAATCATAATGAAGTGTTTTACCTTTTGCCATTCTTCAATGGAAAAATTTCTGTAAGTTTTTGCGAAGTCCAGTCGCTTTTTCATCATTGCTTGAGTCAGTCTCTGCTTCTTAAGGGCTGTTCTGCTGTGATAACCAGCATCATTCAATCTCCTGCGAACTGTTCTTGCTGATACTTCGACGCCATGTTGACGTAGAGTACTTGTAATTTACGTAGTTGTCAGTCTTCTATTCTTCTTGATCTCTCGAATCAATACAGATTTCGTTCGATTGGAAATCTTTTGTTTTCGTCCACATCTCCCATTGCGCGAACTGCCGTATCTGGTCGGTGAGTCAGATGCCAGACCACGGCTCTTGATTCTACGCACAGTACACTCGCTCACATTGTGCATTTTGGCAATTTGACGGTTTGATTAATCTGTATTCTTGATCAATGAATAAATAGCTGATTTCTTGGTAGTGGTTATGTCACGTAGACGTCCCATGATTGAAAAATGAGTGCTAGAAATTCAAACAGACTTTTATCAGCAACAACGATTTAAATTCATTTTCTATCCAATCAGCGTTCATAAACATCGTTGATGAGCGACGGCAAAGATATCTCTCCTTTTGAGGACTGCTGTAAGCGTGAGAAAATGTGCTTGACGAAACAATTCTTCGTATCTAAAATCGTGGGAATAGACTAGGCAATTTTTCAAAAAATTGAAACCCTGAAGGCATTTTATGTTAATTCTTGGCATACAGTGGATTTGGGGGTTTTCGAATATGCTGATTCCGAATCTGCTGTATGCCCGGCGTGAAAAAAATTCCTTACACCCGAAAATTTGAAATTCAAAATGCTTCCAGAAATATTCAAAGTTATTTTGAAGAGGATATTATCATATGTTAGCTACTTTTTTAACAATGCGGTGAAGTTTTCAACCAAGCGAAGCACTAGTTAATTACTGATAAATAACACATCTCTATATTATTACAATTAAAAGTCATTACATCAGTAGTATCATATGTTATATGAAGAATTTTGATTTTTCGGAAATTAAAGAATTTTTGCAATTTGCTTAATTGACTGATCGGTATATCGAAAATTTAAGAGGATATCAAAATAACAAATAACATATGTACAGAATCTCTATTTACAATCAAATGTAAACAAAAATATGTTTCGGCTTATTCGTGGCATTTAGAAAACATGATTTATCATTGATGCTATAATCATCTCCAAGAACTTAGACATCATCTTGCTAAGTCAGGCCGCGATACTTCGAATGCAATGCGGCACCAATGCAACCTGAAGCAAAATAAACATTTATGTTAAAGTGTTCTCCGTGGCACAATGGTTAAGTGCATGGCCTAGCGACTTTTTGGTCAATAGGTCAAGCCCCGAAAGTGCCATTGGAAGTCACCAGGACGGGCATCGGGACTAAAAGTTACCACAGCGCTTCAGAAATGTCTGATTATGCCAGCACTGTTGAAGCCTCCAGTATGAGGGAGTAGTGACGTCAAAGCTTCATTTGTCTGACCCCGGTTAACGTGGACAAGGACGAAAAACTAGGAAATAAGCAAGTAAGTTAAAGAAGTATCAACCTGAAACAATTAAAGGAAATATAGCATCAACAATTGTTGTATCTTTCCATACAGTAATTCAAAAGAAACTTCATGGCTAGAATTAGATCATCACTTGTCTTATTGCACATTTTGACTGTTTCTTCCATTGATTTTACATTTGCATGCGTCAATGCACGACATTGAAAACTTTCTGCAAGAACATCGTTGATTTACACAGCCTGTTACACAACCGCAGCTCAGGATCTCCTTGCAGGCTTTTGGGATAGGAGGAAGGTCCAGTAACTGAGGCTGCAACTTTCCATCCTCTTTCATCCATCCCATGTCCGTTTTTGCAGGTAATTCGGGGTACTGAATGCAAGCCTGATTCCATATCATCGCTTGATAGTGGGATCGCATGATGTGATACTTCGCGGCATTTGAGGTCGGAGGTAAATTTTCTTGTGAGCGTCCTATACAGAACAATTTCACTCGAGCCTCGTCACAAGTTTCAAGTTCACTCACTCCATAAATCTTACAAATAAATTTTTCAGCATTTCTTAATACGTCATCATCAAAGGGTGCTTTACCAAGTTCACTAAGGTCTAAATGATGTTCGAGAAAGGCTTTCCAGGTGGATGATTTTGAGTGACCATAGAATTGCGATACGGTGTCACAACCTGTTAGTGCATGGTAACCTAGAAGAGTTCTTGCCTGAGTTGGAAGAAGGCCTTGATAGATGTCGTGGACTGTATAATACTTATAGGACTTTGATGTACCAGCTTTCATGTACAGTTGTGGGCAACTGATTTGTTCATAATGTGCCAACAGCAGTATAAGAATATCAGTGTCACGCGCTGATATCACGATCGTATATTCTTCCGCATGGATACAATGTAAAATTATTCGGGTATCAGCTTCTTCGTGACTAGCATGCAGAAAAGAAATGTCGAGGTCAGGATCTGACGACTTAACTGTGGAAGCCTCATGAAAACCACCGGAAACCACAACAATAGGATGAGTTGTGCTAGTGCGTTCTATCAGCTGATTTGACAAAAGAAAGATTAGATCTTTTTTTTTCTTCCATGATGATGAAACTATTCCAGTCAGATAGAAGAGGAACACTTGAATTTTCGATCTGACGTCTAATAGGTTTAACATTTTTTCTACGACTTAGCCTAGCACCGGTCTTGATTGAATCAGCTTGATACCTATCGAATACTACATCAATCCTATGAAAGTGCATTCCCATTCTATGAACTGCATCAACAAAGAAGTTGCTATAGTCACCGAAAGTTTTAATGTTAGGGGGTTTCCCTATAGACATGACTAGAGCCTGGTAATCAATTATCAAGCAACTTGATGTTGTAGGAGTCAGTTGCTGAGGATTCTCTACACCTTGTGCAATTATATTGAGTAATACAGATTTGCTTCCTTGATGCAAAGTTCCATTGACTGTGGCCAATGACAGAGGGACTTTCATAAGTTCATGTCTCAATATATTTTTCAAATCAACCTTTCGACCTGACTGATATGATGTGATCAATCTTAGTAAAATGCTACGGTCAGTGCATTATTCTTGTGGATGGGTGCTTTAATACTTACATGCTGATCACTATCTGCAGGCTGATTCAGTCGTTTATATACAAAGTCTTTCATTTGAGATAATCCTAATTCTTCGGCTGTTAAAAGTGATTCTTGTATTTTAATGGTTGCTACATCTTTATTCAGGAAATTTTTCAAAGCTTCACCGCAATCCTGGAACATCCCATGAGCCTTCAATCTTTTCACTAATTTCTCCTCATCTTCATCATCTTTTGTCACCTTCCCCTTCGTACATTCATTATGTGTGTATTCATCATCATCATCATGTTCATTATCGTCGTCATGCACAGGATTAAGCATTTCTGATGTTTGGGACGTTAAAACTGTTCGCAGATTAGATGATAGAGCCCATCTATTTAATGAAGCTGGTCTTCTGGTAATTCCAGTAATGCCACCGCTCCTCTTCCCGATAGCATTCAGCCACTCTGTACTCTGATCTGGAGATACTTGGTTAAAGCGTCTATCAGTGTGCTTTACAACGAAGTTACCACTATCAAATTCTCGTTGGACCTCTTGTGGAAGATTTGACATCTCAGCTAAATAGACAGCACCCCATCTTGCATAGTTGACATGATCATAACGAAAGAAAAACGGCAACATTCGCCTGAAAGCATATAAGTAGAGACTCCACGAACCATCACGCTGCGCTCGTATAAAACAGAGAAGCATATGAATCATCGTCATGTATTTACACCAGAAAGAAGCATTTGGATCAGTTGCACAAATGCTGTCAAAAAATTCTTTCAACGCTTCCAGAAATCTATCAGTTGAAAATAATTCAACCATCTGTGATATATGTTCACGATCTATTGTTGTTGATGCATCAAATATTGCTTTCCATAATGAGATGTCCTTGTCATGAAGATAGGAATAAAGATGTGGAAGGAGAAGTTGCCACAAAGCTTGTAGTGAAATTTTGTGCACTCGGACAGCGCGGGCATATCCCTTTCCTTTCATTACATTCTGTGCTGTATTTTCCCCAATAATATGTCGACACCGTGGACAACGAATTTTCGTTCTCCAGTAAAATAAAATAAAATCAGCTACTACTATTCAACTTCCTTAAAACAATCGATTATTATCTATAATATTACAAATTGCATTAACAATATGTCTACACCGTGGACAACGAATTTTCGTTCTCCAGTAAAATAAAATAAAATCAGCTACTACTACTTTTAAGTTCTTTTAAGCTTCTTTCCAAAAGCTTTCATATTTCCGAAGACAATCTTCTAACAATGATAAATTCGATTTCAAAAATCGTAAGGGTACATTTAGTCTACAAATCTTTGGAAAAATAGATGCCATCTTACCTAATTTAATTGCAAATGCAATTTCAGTCCTTGAATAAGAAATGTTATTAGTTTGCAATAAATGTTGAAAGTATGCCTTATCCTTTTCACACAGATCCAGTAAATAATTCGCGTGTTTTCCCAGGTAGATTTTCATCATTATGTCAATAACGTTATTTTTCTTCTCCATCACATAAAGAGTATTTAAATTTGCAATGGCTTTATCAGTATCTCCTGAAGGCTCAACAAAGTCTTCTAAGGAATCCACAAATTCATATCGGGTAGATAAAGACGTCGATAATTGATGATGAAGGTCGTCAATCTTTCCGCCCCTTTCTCTTTCTTTCTTTTCTTTCACAAGTAAGCGTTTTGCTTTTCTTCTCCGTTTTCTTTCCTTATCAAAAAATGTAGGGTCAAAAATAATAGGAAATTTCTCCATTTGTTCAATGATGAAAGTGTTATATTCTTCCTTCTTATCATTGGAAATATATCGTTTTGAAATTTCTGCAAATAACTCCGGAAACGTAGCAATAATGTTTGACTGCTCTTCGATAACTTCTTGTGTCATGACTGATCACAGCGCAGCACACGATACAATGACAGACGAGAGAGATAAATGAAAACAGTATAGCTGGCAGATGTCTTAACGTCATACGGGTGTGCTGACGCACTGGAAAGAATTAAAACAACTTGCCTAACGTACAATTAAAATCTCATTGTTTCACAGAGTAGTAGCAGTAGCAGCTGTTTGTTCTTTAATACATTGTTTCCTTTCAAATGTTTGAGTGGGGGGTCACAGCTCTTTGCTCTGAAATGCCTTTTCTTCATAAATGCGAGAAGCAGATGTTCTCTACAATTGAGTGATCATCTGAGTGCAAAGCAGTAGCAACTACTGGAATTACTAAAACTCCTGAAGATATAACAATTGTAAAAGCACATAAACTTATTGTTCAGAATATGCCAATTCCTTCAAATATTATTAGACACATAATTTTAGTTATCTCATATTTTAAAAACCTGAAAAATGGATAAAATTCATGAATTTAGACGTTTTTAAAATTACCAATTTTTCTGATTTACAGTGTCCTTGAACGGTCATGATTTTAAGGGCGGGTGAAAATTGTAATTCACAAATTTGAGATTCTTAACTTTTATGATTTTTTCGGTGTCCTGGAACGGTCATGATTTTGGGGGTAAAAATTGTAATTCTCAAATTTGAGATTCTTAACTTTTATGATTTTCGGTGTCCTTGAACGGTCATGATTTTGGGAGTAAAATGTCATAATCACAAATTTGAGATTTTGAAAAATTTTGAAAAATTGGCTATTTTTAAAAACGCCTAAATTTATGAATTTAGGTTTTCATAACCTGAAAAAATGACCAAAATTCATGAATTTAGTCGTTTTTAAAAATACCGATTTTTCAAAAAATGGTACATTTTAAATGGACTAAATTTATGAATTTAGGTCTTAAAAAGCTGAAAAAAGGAACAAAATTCATGAATTTATGTCGTTTTTAAAGGTGCAAAAAAATTGAAAAATGGGTGTCCTGGAACGGTCTTTTTCCCATTACTGGGGTGCATGTAATCTCATGATCATAACTTCAAAATTCCTTACAAAATTTCCATACATGAAATTAAGATGTCACATCACTTGGATATAGAAAAAAGTTATACAAAAGTAACACACACAAAAATCTATGTCAAAAAAATTCAAAAGCACATCAAAATTGTAGGGTATTGTTGCTCATTGTCCATAGCCAAATTGCTCCTAACGACAAATGATGTTCAGATGGTAAATTCATGTATAACATTATCGGTAGAGTACGGCTAATGAGACTGCTCTTCAACAAAGATCCAACTTGTAAGCGAGAAGTCTGAAGCACAGACACTTACAACATTTGACTGGATTGAGTCGTAATCTTAACCCTTTCGCTGCGGTAAGAACTTTTGAATATCTCGATGACATGCTGTGCGTGTCATGCCATTTATTGTCATTGTAGCGGAGTATGATTTAAACTAATTTGTCAAGATATCGATGACATGCACAGCGTGTCATGAACTTCTTGGCTGAAAGTCCCGATGACAGGCTCTGCGTGTCAAAAGATTAAATCAGTTTATGAAGAATTGTTTTATAGGAGATATTATCTGAATTAATAAATTTACCTAATACTATTATTGCCCAGATCTATAGACTCTGTGCATGTAAGTCATTTATATGTATTGATACGCATCGTAAGATATAAATCTTTTTTGGAATTCTAGAAATTAACCAACCCCAAAAGATAATGAAAAACGGAAAATACTTCCATGAATAATATTAGCATTGAATATTGAAAGCGAGACACAACAAGACGGTCTATAGTACCCTACTCATCATCGGTAACAACATGGAAATTTGTGAAACATGGCGCAGCACATAATCCGGGTTTTTCTTCACAATCGATGCATTGGAAGACAGTCTCCTTTCTCCGGCCATTTCTATAGCAAACTCGGCACCGTTTGTGTGGCCGCTCTTAACCAGGTCGTCCTGGAATTCGCTCCAAACGATTAAATGCAGTTGGAAGGGAAGTGACTGAATGAGAACGACGTCTGGAAAGTTGTCGGTCCTTTCCAGTCTTAAATATAAGATGGTTAATTGTTTTTAGGATAAAGTCAAGATAATTTTTTTCACCACCACATTTCCGATATAATATCCATGAGTTGTAGTGTAATATTTGTACAAGATGTAAGCCGTACTTTATAAACCAAGTGTATTGCTTTCGATGTATATCGTAGTGCTTCAATGCAGCATCAAGCCGATCCACGCCTCCCATGTGACGATTATAGTTCAACACAGATCGAGATTTTGACACTAACTCCCGACGATCGCCTTTGAAGAATGTTTCAACTTCCACATTTTCCGCGGTCGTAGAAGTGTCCAAAACGAAAACGGTTTTCTTACCTGACGATTTCTTGTCGACAATTTTCACACACAAGACATCATCACATCGAGCATAGGCTTGATCCTTGGCTGCCACAGGAAGTGCTTTCAAGTTCTCTGGCACGCCACGATTTTGTTTCACTGTTCCAGTCACTAATGTATCGTTTTGTAGCAAATATTTTGCCAGTCTATAGGATGTATAGAAATTGTCTAGGTAGAGATGATAACCTTGTCCAAGAAGATCATTTGCCAACATAGCTACAATTCTTTCCGATATTGACAACTCATCAGTCCCAGGTCAAGTGGTTCCAAATTGATGATTTTCTTTTGAAAGGCTGTGAAGTTGTATTTTCCAAACATAACCAGACTCAGACTCACACACCGCATACGATTTTAAACCATAGCGTTTGCGCTTACTTGGTATGTATTATCTGATTTGTAGCCTTCCCTTGAAAAGCATGAGAGTTTCATCGACACATATTTCTTTATTGGGCATGTATGTGTTTGACAAAGTTCATTAACTTTCTTCAAAAATAGACGAATACCGGCAAGATAATCATTTTGTGACAAATTGTCTGGATCAACAAATCGAATGTATTTCAAAATGAAAAGAAATCTATCACAAGGCTTCTGGTGCAGAAAACGCATCTTGACGAAAGGATACATCACGGCTCCAATAATGATTTAGTTTTGGTTTTCTATTTATACACATTAAAAATTGCAATCCGAAGAATTTTTTCAGCTCATTAACTGTGACTTGCTTGTTGCTTAGTAGATTGTTATCATCTGGTGATTCATCCACATCCTGCCAGATCCTATTGTTTGTTGAGTTCATGATTTCTGTGACAAGATTATCGTTGAGAAAAATGTCAAAGAAAAACATCATATTTTCATTAGGATATTCGATATCTGGATGTATTCCAGCCGTGGCTACAAACTCAGGTAAGTCACTACGGCGTCGATCGGTTCCGTCAGGTTTAACTATCGTCCAGTCGCTCGAAGACAAATTTCGCTCGTCAGAATCGTCGTCAGAATCAGTTCCACGTAGTAAAGGAATGTCTTCCTCAACTTCTATGTCATCCTCACTATCTGAATACTGTAAATTTGCGTCGTCATGACTAATTTCATCAAGGGCATTAATCAATGCCGCTCTTTGCGGACGGCGACGTGTACCGAAGCAGTTCATTATGCTTGTATACCTCCACAAGTGAAGTCAACACACGTATTCAAATATATGCTAGGACAGCGCATACAGCAAAGTCAACGCTGTGTAGTGAAATCAAATATTAGGCTCAGCTTTCTATGGAGATCAATGATTATAAATCACTAAATGAATTTGAAAATTTTCAAGACTGAAAAGTTCTCTATCACTGCATGCTAAACCTATGGAGCCAACATCATCTCAATAAATGAAGATATAGGACAAATCTTTAGATCTGTAAGAATTGTAGCTATACGGAATGTATGAACAACTGTTATTTGCAATGAGGAATAAATTTATCTTCTAATTATCTTTCCAATACTGTGAATTAGGCTCGATTGAGGTATGCATGACATAATGCTAGTTGCATTTCCCTTTTGAACGGCTAAGCTCAGACGTTGCTTCAGGAACTGAGTTGCTGTGGTCTCTCCGGTGACTTCACTTATTCTTCTTCCGAGCATCCTCACGAGGGCTCGAGCGTCAGTTCCCCATGCTCCGAGAGTCTCCATCGCAAAAGGACAAAAGCAAAAATCATGAGCTAGACTCTCATACTTCCGTCGCTTCTTATCTTCTGCTTTCGATGCCAGAATTCCTCCACCTTGTCTTGAATTTGGGATGTTGCTAGTGGCGAGCGTATCCACGCATGTGAAATCCCAAATTAAAGCTCTACCGGTCTTTCAAGGTATCAGAGTCACGCCATCCGGTCTTTTGCCGTCATCACGACTAAGGCCGTGAGGTTCAAGGACAGCAGGTATCCCGGCGGTGGCAAATGATCGTCTGATAATGTCATTTGCTTCACTGTGTCGAATAATTCGTCCACTGTTCAGTTTACAACTCAAACCGTGATTGCCGTAAAGATCGACGTCGGCACCACATCTGCATTTGTGAGGAAAACACACAGGAGCTCCTAGTCGTAGAGCGATGGCAATTCGCAGATTCTCGTTGTTGAGTTTGAGGCCCAAACATGAAATTGGGATTGAATTCAACCATGCACCCGCGTCTGGAGAAGATACGCAAAGCAAGCGACTTCTGTTTACTGGGTCGGATATTTGGCTCAAAATTTTCTCAAATTTGTCGTCGATTAATGGTTTGTCCCATGAACGTTGTAAAGACCTCAATTGATGTTCTGGCTCATTTTGACTTGGAAGCTTTACTTTCCAAGAATGAAGGGCGTCAAGCTTGTCCTGATCAGATTGGAAACCAGGTAAAACATCTCGTAGAAAAGCTTCTACACCGTGTGAAGATGCCAGAAAAGCCGGAAGTGCCACGTTCGTTGCCCGTCTAAGACCCAAACCTCCCTTTGAGACGGAAAAAAGCTTGATCACAGGACCGAGGAGACAATGAGCAGTTGAGTATGTTCTCTAAAGCACTTCGTTGAAGATCATCGAATCTAATTAACAAATGAGGGAATTGATAAAATGGGAATGTTCGCAAAAGATATAAAAGTTTCGGTATTGTTTCGCTGGGTTATTTGTGGGGCGAACATCATAATATTCGTCCGCAGTTTTTGACGAGTGATATAGAGCCTTTGAGAGTGCATCCTTCTCAATCCCGGCATCACGACCCATCATAGTTTTAGACCTCCTGAAGTCGGTCGCTGTGAAACGTCTGCCACACATCTAAAAGTTGGTAATTATCTGGGGCGACCGCACAGAAGCACTGTTAAGCTCCATTCACACCGGTCGCGGCGCCGCGCGCCACGCTGCCCCTCATTAATTTCTTCAGAAACATATAGAATCCTATGGCGCTGCTCACATCAGCACGCGGGACACTTACTTACTTACTTACTTTGATTGCTGACTATGGCTGTTCCAACAGCAGTCAGTGTTCCAAGGAAAACCCAATTATCGACGTGCATGCATACTACTTATGAGAAGAAAAAAAATAGAAGAAAAAATAGAGGGGTTCAACTTAAGGCTGGAAACTCCTTTCATAAATGTCCTTTAGATACCAATTACTCTTCTCTGAGAAATCTGAATCATTGTGTCTTCGCTCGAAGAAGTCGTCGATCTTCATATTAATATCGTGGAGGTCTCTTAAATCTTTTAGGTTATCGCACTCTGAAATAATGTGTTGGAGGTTTTCTACTTTATTGCACCATTCGCACTTTCTTTCTTCGATGTCCGTCTTTAACTTGCTTTTTGTCAGGATCACGTTTGCCTCAAACATTTTACCAATTCTGACTTCGTAGCTGTTTGTCCATTGTAGTCCATCTGAGAACTTTTTCTTATATTTTACATAGTGTCCCAAGCTCGACTTCTTAGACAATTCCAGAGCCCATTCGTTTTGTGACATTTTGTGCACTCTGTTATTAATATTGTTCATTGATACGTATGGTACGTCTTCCATCTTCAGTTTCACATCATCCATGTACTCCTTGATTTTTAAAATCCACGGTGGATTAAAATCACACTCTTCATCAATTAGCTTAGATAATTTCTCCAGGTTTCTCTTAATGTGGACAATGAGACCTATTTTACTTTTCATGTCTCTGTACTTATGATTGGAGAATCCGATCTCTGCTTGCAGGAATTCTTTCGGTGTTCTTTGAGGCATGTTAGCTATCATTCGCATATATTGATATTGCATTTTGTCCAAGGCGTCTATATCATTTTTCTTTAGCGTTATCGCTGCATTTGCATGAATCAGCGTAGGGAGGAACATTTGTTTCCACATGGTTCTTCATAGATATACTTTGCATCTTTTTCGATTTAAAGCTTGGTTTGCCCAGTATTTATATCTTTGGCCCTTCTTCAGCTTTTCTCCAATGTGTTCTATAAAAATCGATCTTCCTTTTGTTATAGTTACCCCTAGGTATTTGACCTTGTCAACGCCCTTTATACCACAAATGTCTTGCGTACTATCAGTGTTATAGGCAATGTAAGCGCTTTTTTCTTGGTTTATTTTCTGATCAAACATCTCTAAGGTCTTCCTGAGGATTCTGACTTTATTTTCCGCCTCTCTAGTTTCATTTGCTATTATTACAATGTCGTCCGCAAAGCAGAGTATATTAAAAAATTCTTAGGGATATACGTACTCATCATTGATCTTTCTAATAGCTTCATCCATGATCAGCAAAAACATAAGGGGGCTCAAGGGACATCCCTGTCGAATTCCACGTGTTTTATTGAAGGTTCCTAAGTACTTCCCTTCTCTCCAGATTTCACATTCTTCTTGCTTATAAAGTTCCGCCAATGCAATTACTAGTTGTCTATCAAATCCGATATGAGCCAACTTTGCTATCATAGCCATTCTATTGACAGTGTCAAAGGCCTTCTTTATATCTATAAAGACAAAAATTAACGACCGTTTCCTGCGCATAGCTCTGGAGTGAAGCAAGTTGAGGGAAACCACATGTTCTTCTAGTCGTCTTCCTGGCAGAAACCCGGCTTGCTCTTCACTTAAAATTTTATTTCTCATTAGGAAAGATAAGAGCCTCTCTTTTAGTATCTTCGCAAAAATTTTGTATGAAATCACGTTCATCGAGATTGGACGGAATTCCTCTACTTTTATATTATTCTTCTCAATCTTAGGTATTAGACTCACTCTGGTTGATCTCTAAGTATCTGGGATGTGGTTTACAGCTTTGTTCATACATTTTGTCAGTGTCCTTATAAAGTTCTGATTATCCTCTAGCAATTCATAATTTTCGGCTTTTAGCATGTTCGGTCCCGGTGATTTCCCTTTCTTTAATGACTGACATGCCTTCCTCGTTTCCTGATCATTTATGGGCTCGTCTTTACCTTGAATATATGCACAAATTACATAATTGTGGTCATGGAGAATATCGTCTCCTCTGTTGCCCCAATTCCCTTGCTCTAAGGCAAGCTCCAGGTCGAAGAAATCGTCAATTGAGGTTCCCAATTCCCTCCAATAGGTCATAATCATATCGTTTGCTTCATCCTCATTACAACGTTCATTTCCATTCTTCACTATATAATACTTCCTAGTTTGGGTGTCGTTCATCTTCTTTAGTATTTTCCAAGTTCTTGTGGTCTTGCTAGCTTCAATTTCTTTGACTATTTCCAGCTCTTCTTCTTTCGATTTTTCGATTTTTTTGATATTTATTATATTGAGGAGGTCTTTGTACTTATTCCATAATTCTTCTCTTTTGCTTTGATCCGCTGTAGATTTCAACTGTTTATTAATCCTTTTCTTATCCTTTATGAGATGTTTCAAGAAATTGTCTTTTGGCTTTCTCACAATTTTGAAATTAAGTTTCCTATTGCTCGCTCTGATCAGTAGTTCATCCAATTCCGTAACATTTTCAGGTTTCATTGTACTCAAATCCTGCTGGACTTCTTTCTTGTAGGCTTCATTTTTTCTCGTGTTTTTATAGGTCCAACCTTCTATTGGCTTGAATTTGGTTTTCTGCATTTTGTTCATGTCTCTTACATAGATTTCGATCATATGATGATCTGTTCTCTTAATCATTGGTTTCTCACTAATATTGATGTGATCAATCCTACCTTCCATCTTCTCATTATAAATGACGTAGTCTATTGTTATGCCTGAACTATCTCGGCTGCGGGTTACCTTTCCACGGCATATTACTTGGCCGTTCCCCATTATCAAATTCTGCTCTTGTATTACTTTCTCTAAGAGCTTTCCATTTTTGTCGTTCCTTCCATCAAAGCATTTAAGGTGTGTGTCCTTTCTATGATGATCACACATTTCCGATTAATTCTTCGCCAACTCAATGTTGTTTTTGTTATTTCTTACATCCCAATAGGTTAAGTATAATATGAAGATTCTGTTATTCATAGAAACTTTGGCCACAAGAGCGTCTTCGGAACCACTATTGATCTTTGTGATTTTGACGTTGCTTCGCTTATCCGTCATTATCATCAATCCACCACCTTTTTTTGAGTCTTTGCTACGCCACACTTGGACATTTTTATAATCGTCCACCTCATTTATATTATTATTTACTAGATGCGTTTCTGTTAGACAAACTATGCAATTGTCTTCTACAAATTCGCCTATTTCATACACTTTTTGGCGAGTTAGCCCACAGACATTCATATAGACTATCTTCAATTGGTCCTTAGAGTCGCTTTCACCACACTTGACTGCACTTCTACTGAACCTTCCTTCATTTACTTTCCCAAAAAAGGTTCACAAACCAATTCTCCTTTTCTTATTACACTGTAAAAACCATTACTTCTGTTAATCATCATTTGACGTCGCATCTCCTTGATTATCAATCTTTCTTCGAATGTTCGATCTTTTTCTATATATACGTTCTGATACATGGGTTCTTCTTAAGAACTCTGGCGTTTCTCAGGATCTCTCCTGCTTTAATTCTATTTTCTAGAACTACTTTTATAGGTCTTGTTTTTCCCACTTGAAAGCGCCCCAGCCTCACCAGTTTTCATCGTTTTCGCCTTCACTCATTCCAAAGATCATGATACACTGTCATTTCAGAAAAATGTTTTGAAACAAGGCGCGTTTACCTTACGAGATAGGAGGAGTGATGCCGCGCCTGTCGCTCGGGAGGCGATTCTCACTCCCCGCACAGCAGGTGGTAGCAGGGTTGGAGCTCAGGTTTCTCTCTCCCACGCCAGTGATTTTTAACATAGCTATCCGACAAGTTATGACCTTTTTGAAGGACAAGTGTGTACTTGAACTTGTAATTTTGAAACAGACACAATTTGCACTCCAGTGTTGCGATTCGCGCGTGTTTACACGCGCGCGCGTTTTTTTGACAATTTGCGCGTGTAAGCGTGTTTTTTTCCATTTTTATCCATTTTGCGCGTTTTTTTAAGTTTTCGACTTCTATTTTTAATTTTTGATAATAGAAAACTTTGGCTCTAAAATATTAAAATCAAGATATCAAAATTTCAAATTACATGCAGTTTCTAGATAAGCCACATGTATAGCCTATCAAAGATCATTTAGGTTCATTAACATCTCACTCAATGGATAGCCTATAGGCCCACTGCTCGTATGCATCTACCACTTAAGGCACGTGTGTATTTGACTTGTCCTGAAAAATACCAAAGCTCTTGCTATCTGATCTGCAAATTTAAGCTTTGTAGAAATTCGTTTCATCAAATATTAGCGATCATAGTTGCCATTTTGGCTTATTTGTAAGGAAATACATGTGCGCGTGTTTTTCGACCTTGCGCGTTTTTTTTTACCCTACGCCAAGAATCGCAACACTGTTGCACTCTCAATATTCAGGAATTCGAATTCCTCATTTAATTAGAAGACAAATGATATATTTTTTATCACAAAGCGATTTTGTTGACACAGAAACAACTTCAGCAGCTACTCGTGAAGTCTACTGATTGAATTATGAATGAAGAAACCAATGAAGAAATCGGCATATGCAGATAGGTGACAATAAACCTGTTGATGGTACACGTCAATCATGTGCCAATATTGTATTCACTTTTAAAGAAATAAGACTATGGTTATAAGAAATATATATTTGTTAAATTAAGAAATATTTGTTCTCATTAGATTCATTACATCACTACCATTCATTTGCAGTGTAGATCATGCGATTTGGTTCGATAGATTGAGAACAGTCGTTAATAATGACTTTGGTGGTAAACGTTTGTTTGATGTTGCCGCGCACATCGAAGTTGATTATTGAATGATTTGTTTGATCTAGTGTTCTCAATACTGCACCAAATATTATCGTAATGGGCTTCATTTAATTCAATATTTTATGGAGAGTGCGATGGTATTATTTATTTTGTAATCAGAAACAAAAAAATCAGTTTGGGAAAAATCCCCATTCGAATGGATCTTGCAGCATTTCACATATTGCCTGGTCGGTTGAATCATCAAACTGATTTACCCTTTAGTAGACAATGGAATGACACTGTTTCTTATGAACCTGAAGCCTACCGATGACAAAAGGGATCGACTAATTTCACTGAGTTCCGTGACCGCATTTTCAAATGCGTATATGATGTAGGATTGGTCTACTCAATAAAGAAGCTGTTTTTTTCTCGCCTGTCATTCGATTCATTGTCTACACTGTGTTACTGTGAATAATATGTGATTATGACTGACATTCTTTTAATTGAATTGGTGCGCGAGCGGCCCGCTCTTTACAATGTGTTTCACAAGGGCTACAAAGACAAAGGGATACGAGAAAATAATTGGATTGAGATCGCCGGCAAGATGAATATTGATGGTAAGCTTCACAAAGATTTTTTTCAATTCTGCATTCGCAATAACATTTAGTATTGCATGTAATCTTAATAAATTGCAATACTATAATTCGTCTTATAATGATATTCTAAAAGAGAAGCACATGTACTCACAAAGAGGGATGAAATCATGCAAGTTGAAATAAGAATTACAGACAGAAGCCTTAAGTTTCTCCAAATATTCCACTTAAATACATGCTATATTATATTGTATATAGTTAATAAAATTTACACTTAGGGATAGAATCAAGGAGTGTAGGTGAAGTTACTTAACATAAAATTAATTAACATCAATTAATTAGCAATTGATTAACATTATTTAATTACCATAGTTAACATTAAATAAAATTAACATTAAATTATAGTAGATAAAGATGTATGTAATGCATTTATCTTGTTATTTTAAAACGTTAAAACGACTGTTACACATTATACATGTAGAATTATATATAAGAAACAAGTTTCTAATATATGTTACCCAAGTCTGAGGCATTGTTCTATAGGCATGTTTTGTAAATAATGTATCAAAATATGTGAGCTTAAGCAGTTATGAGTAATCGTAATGGTATTTATAAAATACGTGGTTGTGATTATAACTATACATATAATTTAGTATATTGATCTTATAGTTGTTATAATTGCTAAACTGTAGACTTATGTTAACATGTAGGCGTACATGCATATTTGTGAGGGTTCAGCTGAAGACCCTAACTGTACATGTAATTGAAAGTTAAACAAAATTTCGGTATTTAAACTTATTTACCCTAGTCGTGATAGTACAATAGGAAAAAACAAGGATTTATCAAGAAGAATGTATATTGTTTATACATGTTTATTGTATCTTGAAGAATCAATATATAAATATATACACACAATAGGTTATAATAGGTTTCTACTCAAGATATTCTGTTATGCCCATAATACCAATAGTCTATCTACAAGTAACTTGGCTTCTTTGTTATACATTACATAATTAGGCCTACACATGTAAGATTATATTTGATGTATTACATATTGTACATAACCCTTTTGTAATATCCTAATTTTAAACGAGATGAAAACTGATTTAATGATTGCAAAATAAAAACAAATGATTAATCCATTAAACAGTGTATTAAACAGTGTACGGTTCATGAACATAATATCATTCTCTCCTCGAAATTGCCTTCAGTTGCCAGGGAACTCTCCCTGCCTCCGTAAGGAAATGCCGCTTAAATTCATTGCGAACAGCAGTGGCACTGCTTGCAGGTCGATTTTTACCGAATCGTGAAAGACTGGTAAAAGATACTTGTTCAGGTACATCACAGGTATTCAATGTCGGTGCCATGTAACTATTTTGATTTTTCACGAGTAAGAAATTGTGGAGCACCACTGCGGACTGGACAAACTGGCAAACTAATGGTGGGTTTGCTCGTCGGCTACAATCACATGTGGTGCACTGACATCAGTCCCAGGTAGTGACAGTGACTCTGGAATTTCAAGCTTATTATTTCGTAGGTAGTTGCCGATCTTTGAATTCGCGAACGTACCTCCATCACTATTTCGTCCGTATCCACCGACGTCGATTAAGGTGAAACGGTAATTGGCATCAACCACAGCTAATAGAACAATAGAATGCGTTCCTTTGTAGTTGAAATATGCTGAGCCCGAACACGGAGGAGCCTGAATTAGAATGTGTTTCCCATCCATGGAGCCGACACAGTTTGGAAAATTCCATCTCTCGCGGTACACACGTTCAATTTGGCACCATTCTTTTCGATTTGGTGGTTTAAGGTATTCAGACCGCAGCACAGCCCAAAGGGCAGCACTTGTTTCTTTCAGAACTTCGTGGACAGTACTGTGCCCTACACGGTAGCTGAACCCAATAGTTTGTTGACTGTCACCAGTAGCCAAAAATCTGAAAGAGAGAAACATACAATTGTTATTTTAAATTCAATAAGAAATATGAATGAAAGCTACTGAAATTTGTTCTGGCTACTGATTTACTTGAGAAGGGTACTGCAAGCTACTTACAAACGGCCCACGTGTAAAAAATTTCACAAACTCTTGGTGAAAGGAGAGTGAAGGGGGGCTTTGTCCTCATTCTATTTCAATTGCAGAAGAACGTCAGTAGCCACTTCAGGCAGACACTTGAATTTCACAAGAATCTACGTGAGATTTCCATTACGAAAATAGTTAGACCCCACTTCATGTAAAAATGAAATCAACATGATAAGTTGACCATGACTTCGAAACTAGAGAGCGGAATGCATATTGAATTGATCGCACTTGATTGATGTACACTTCTACACAACTTAACATGGTCAGTATATTAGTATTTATTCTCTATGCTTTGACTATCAGCCATAATAATAGAAACTTATCTACTCGTAAGCACCAAAATGCTTTCAATTGATGTAAACCATCAATGACTGAATATACATGGAAACGGAAAGTTCAGTTACAGCGTAGACAAGAATTAATATATGAATACTAGAAATTACAGGTAACTTGACTGAAATTGAATTTAAAATCAAAAGAAATATCTAGGAGACCTATAAAATATTTCAGATAATAATATAGCCAGTATAAATAGACTCAGTGCACCCTGAGCAGTTCTTCAGCTTGTTTAGCCACTCTAGATATTTTAAGCTAGTTTGGGTCCTTCCCAGCCGTAATGACGCATCCCTGTATTGGCGAAAATCAGCGTCTACGGCTGCCAAAGAACATTTGTGCTTAATTTGTTCAAGTTTGAGGAAATCTTCCTATTCTATTCCCAGGCGAACAGGCACTCTGCAATCTGCATGATTATCAGCCGCACGGCAAAGCAAGAAAAAAATATACGCAGAGTGCAACCCATTGTATAGTCATTCAATTTGTGAAGCCAATAAAGACATCACACGATAGATTGAACCATTCCGAGCCGTTCTGACGAGCCATGCTATTTTGGAATTCTTGTCAAATCAAATCCTATGATTAACACTAGAAGGACGGGAAAATTCTACTACCTAGAAAGACGGCTGCCGTCATTTTGACGGCAGAAATATTTTTCATTTAAAAAAAGAACTTATCTTTTTCACATGTATTTTTTTTATTTTGAATACAAAAGGGAACAAACAAAATGCCTAGAAATCAGGAAAGGCTGTCACTACAAACACACATACAAACGCAGCATTATAGTCTTTGAGTAGCATTTTCTACAAATTGACAAGAGGCAGTCAATTTGAATGTCTGTATTAATCATTTTGTAGGCAATCAATACAAATACAAGTCTTCACAATCGAGCAGCATTTTCCACATACCGGCCGGGAACATTTTGAACAATCGTTTGTGGTACGATTTTTGTTGCATGGTCCAAAACATTGGCGTCTCTTCTTTGCTGGTGGGAGCGGTACATTTTCGTCACATCGGTTTCTGCGATCGTTAGACGCTCCCGTCAGTTCCTCTGTTAGCTGTTGCATAAATCGCCGTCGTGAGATGTTTGATTCGTTAACCTTTCGGTATACGATCCATGAATTTATAATGACAAAATCAATGATGTTGTGGCCATCTTCTACTGGCACATTTCACGGAGTATTGACGTGCCATTTGGTCAGCGACATCGACTCTATATTTTGTTTTATTGTAGTAGATCACAGTATTTGGTTTTTTCTTTGGGTTTTCGTTTTCATCGATTCGAAGAGAATTATGAAGTGTGCTCAAGATGAACACTTTCTTATCACGCTTGCATTGGTAAGATGTCAGAAGAGCTCCACTATCCACTTCAACCATTCCTTGAGAGGAGAACAGATTTTCACGTGATTTACAACTCTGTGATATTTCTCTCCAATTAGATCGAATAGTTCCAACGATGGACGTGCTTTTTGTCAACAGCGTTTTTGCCAAGCTTAAGCTTGTGAAAAAATTATCACATGTGACGTTGTGACCGAGATTGTAATATGGTTGTAACAGTTTCAATACGACGTAAGAACTGAGACTGAGACCATTTCTGGGTTGATTATCTTCACGTCCAAGGTACGGAAATCCATTACAAATCGTTCAAATCCACCAATAACCAAAATTTTAATCCAAACTTATTGGGTTTGTTCGGCATATACTGGATGTATTTACATCTCGCCTTACATGGTAATACCTGTTCATCAACGGTAATATTGACGTCAGGTTTGAAGGCTGTGATGCAGTTCTCAATAAATAAATTCCACACTGACGAAACTAAGGCAAATTTGTCATTAGCCAAGCGTGCACTCCGTTCTTCTTTCTTATCAAAGCGTAAGAAACGAAGAATTTCCAAAAATCTATCTCGAGGCATTGCATTATGAAATAAAGGAATACCCCAGTCTTTTGACCACAAGCTCTTCACTGGCAAATTACAAGCCCCCAAGAAACCCCTCGCGATGATAAGACCTAAGAAAGTGTCAAGCTTACCCAGTGAAAGCGTCCAAGGTTTATTTCCAAGTCTTCTATTTGCCTCAGCTTCCGTATTTGCCCGAATGGAGCGAAGCATTGATTCGTTGATGAAAATAGAAAACGCTGACAGTGGACTCGCACTAACATTTCGTTTTGTGAAGTTGTTAGGCCCAGGCGTTTGACGAAACACATTGTGTGCTGGCAAGCGTCCAGCCAAATGTCTATTCGTAGAGCCAATGTGCTATATGTAGTGTCTATATGTAGAGCCATCGGGGGAGATCACAGTCTGTTGGTCGTTTACTTCTTCATGAAGAGTTTGCTGGTCTTCGTCGTCACTTCCACTTGAAACGTTCGCATCAGAGAGGACCTCGATACTCACTTCTTCATCACTTTCCACGTCGCTGTCTCCTGAGTTGTCCGAATCAATCATCTGCAGTCTAACTCTGCGGAGAATCGCCTTGCCATATTTGAGTAAGATAAGAAATCGCGCCGAATAGAACACCGGTGTATACACAGACTAAAACAAGGAAGTAATCGCAAGCTTTTATATCGAGACACAGCAGTGTGACGCAGACAAGTATAGCAATTTGCCGATACTGTCTCCCACACACATACGCGCGAGAACAGTAAGTCCATGTCCATTGCGTTTTTAGCAGTAGGTCCATGTCCAACTAAAATCAACTCGTACTCGGTGATGGAACTATTATTTTCCGTATATGTTATCAATAAATTATCAAGATGCAATAGAGAATAGAATGATATTAACAAGAATTATGCAAACAAGATGAAATATTTTTCTGCAAAATGCATAGTCGACAGTAAGTCCATGGCATTTTTTATTAAATGTACTCTCTATGTTGAACAGAAACGCAAAACTACAAGTCCATATCATTTCACATATGAAAATTGAGCTTAAGCTACTCGACTATCGGCATAACTGATAGTCAAATCCTGTAGCCTAGACCTCAAGCATTTGTTACTGGTAGGCCTATACTATAGGATAGTCCCATACCGTAGGCCTTCTGGGTGATGGAATAACAAGGCCTATATATACTTTCAATATACACTACTATCAAGAAAATCGATATGTAGGCCCTAATAATGGATTAATCAGAATTATTGCGCAAAACATGGTACCGGCAAAATATCTAAAAAACCTTCGTCGATGGCATCTATTAAATGCACTCTTAAATAAATTGTTACAGAACGCAAAACTACTAATCCATGTCATTTCACAAGAACATCATTAAGCCATTTATACAAGCATAATTGATGGTAAAATGTACCGGTATAACAAATCCTGTAGCTTAGACCTAGAATTTGTTACGGGTAAGCCTCGATACAGTCCCGTGCCGTACAAAGTGCTTAAATATGTATAAATACTTCCCTTATATACTTACTTT
>CAJQUW010007282.1:0-53370 GCA_907163375.1 Prostheceraeus crozeri
GTTTCATCTTAATGATTCGATGGTAGCTTTCATTGTAATTCTTAACAAATTTCTGCAGCTCACCTATCCAAACATGTGTATTTTTTGCAGTGAAATAGCGCCATATTTTTGTCTTCAGTGTGCGATTGAACCTCTCAACCATGGCAGCTTTATAAGCACTTTTGACACTAAACAATTCCACATTATGACTTTTAAGGAGACTTCGAACATGAGAGTTTTCGAATTCCTTCCCTTGATCGGTCTGTATTCTTTGCGGAACACGCCCCTCATCGAAAATGCTCTGAAAAGCCGCTTCAACTTCTGGTCCTCGTTTAGATTTCAGCGCACGTGCCCAAGCATAGCGAGATAAAATATCTATTACGGTTAAGATGTATTTATAGCCATCATTGTACTGTGATATCTGTTGCATGTCAGCCAAGTCCGCTTGCCATTGACTATCTATATTGTTAACAACATATTTTCTCGTTGGAAACCGCTTTCTCGCATTTTTGTGAAGAGTGTAAGTCGGTTGACTCCTTAACCACTTCTTGACTTTCTCTATCCCCACACCTGCTGCACGAGCTAGAACCTCCGGACGACTGAAACTTGCGGGGTGATTTAAGTCGTAATAAATCTTTCTGAGTTTCACTGCTGTACTCATCGTCTTTGTTCTGATTTGCACGCGTATTACTCCCACAGCAACTGCTAACACAATTGATATCAACCTCTATTCCCTCTTCTCCTTTACCTTCGAGCGCAGATTTCAAACAGCAGCAAAACTTTTGTAGCGACATGATATGAGAGAAGCAAAGCTTAATTTATATTTGCTTAATATTTACTATAATTCTTTCCAACACGCATTGAGCGCCTAGTAGCTCTTTTTGGTTGAAGATCATCGGGATCATGAAGCTCTCGCTTGACCGCCATCGTGGGTGTTTTACTTTTTGTTTCATCTTGTAAGTGACCCTTGTCCAACTCATTCACAGTCGGTCCTCCAATAATATTGTGTGGTACATTTTGATCAGATAAAATTTTCTGAAAATATGACCACCCTTGTGGTGCACCTAGTTTTCGCCTTACATCTCTAACAGCATATTGCAGAAGGTCATCTATGTGACTATTTCTAATAACATCACCAGTTGTTTCATCTATTATCTCCCCTCTCTCATTGAACTTCACATGTGGATCAATGAAGTCAAATAATCGCTCAGCGCGCACACGATATGGTCGAGGTGTTGACAAGGTTATAAATCGTCGCAACTTATCACGAATCTGTCGCCTCTCATCAATGTTTTCAGCTGCTAACTGCATTCGTCGATAGGGATCCTTAATCTTCTGAATTTCCATATCCTTTTGTGTTAGTTCCTTAAGTTGATTCGTAATAGGTTGATCTATATTTTTGACTTCCTGTGCACTTTGTAATGTAGTCAATTGTACATACTCCTCTTGAGGAATGACTACCATCTTTGAATACGACATGTTTGAAAATAATAAGGCAACAAAGTACATTGCTTAAAACTAACTGTGAACCGAGAAAACTGTCATTGGTTCAGCGGAATTAGGTATGATATTTGTTCGAAATCGAAGTCGTTCCGGACATTCCTGGGTTAGATCAATAAATAGATAGCCATGTGGTTTCTTAGTTACATCTTCATATATTTTTGAAAGAACTTTAGGTTGTTGAGGTAATATCTGTCTACTGAGATGATGTATCTGACTGCTGTCTCTTGGGTTTTTAAATATTGCCAAATAATGTGTATTCAAACTCCTAGTTCTTTGCTCCTTCCCTCCATCAAAAATGTTTTGGGTGATATAGATAATAAAAGCTTCCCTATGATGTGCAGTTTGAATGAACATTTCAGTTACATCCTTTGAAGATTTGCTTTCACGTAATAGATCATCTAATACTAGTAAGTCACCTGCTTTGATGTCTTCAGTTGTCGGTAACCCTTGCTTCACATCATAACCTTTCTGGCGAAGTGCAGAATGTAGTTGTGGTTGAAATATGCCATAACACCATTTAACTCTTTTAATTTCTTTATTAAACATCTCATTTCTAAATTGTAGTAATTGAGTTACAAAAGTAGTTTTACCGGACTGACTTGGTCCGGCCACACACATTGTGCGATCAGTGAATAGGCGTAAATCTGTCATCCTGAAATTTCAAAAGCTTTAAAGACCAACACCCACCAGTTTGCTTAGAATAAAACAAGTCATGTTCCATAACAACTTTATTTACATTTAGAAACTTTCATTTCACATTCACAGCATTTGTGTTTCCTCATCAATGTCAGCATTAAAATAACTTCTCGCGTCAATTTGAGCATCTTGGCGTTTCAGTTTCAACTTAACACTCCCTTCCTTGGATTTCCGTCCCCGCTTTTTGCTTTCTTCAACATCCTTCCCATCTTTTGAAGTAGATTTATCGATGTCGATTAAACACTTATCAATCGGCATTGGCTCATAAACCAACTGTAGAACTTTCATTTGTAACGATGCCACTTTTCCGGTTGAGCCGTGAGCACCAATGTATAGACCGTTGACGTGTATTAAACCCATGTATCGTCCGCGCTTCAGATCATCACACTCGATTGTATTTCCAAGTAGATCGAATGCTTGAAAGTGATCGGACAATTTCAAGAATAGCGTATCGAACTCGGGTAAATCCTTATAGCCACTTCCTTCCTCTAACGCCTTCCTCCAATGTGTAGGAGCACTTTCGGGCAACACAACGCATTCCTTCGCCAAAGAGTCGATGGTTTTGAGTATCATCTGCTGCCATTTCGGAAAGGTTACTCGCATTTGTCTCATGTTGCTATAACCAGATGAAGACATACCATTACTGTGGAAAAATGGAACTTGAAGGTAGAAACCATCGTCACCATAGCTCAACGTTTGGAAGTAAAAGGTATTTCCAATCCCTTGAACCTTCCTTGTCGGTCGGAATTTAAAGAGATCACGTTCAAATGAGTCGCTCTCCTCTCTAACTATAAACATTTTTTGAGACATGATTCAATGTTGTACTTATTCGGAGCTTTTCAACCGTCAGCGATGAATGATAGCTTGAAAGTGATTAAAGAGTACAAGCGCGTCTCTCTTATATACATATTCACATGAGTCATCAATCAATGATGACGTGTCAATCCATGATTCGTCGTCTACAGCAACACTGCGGCACCTGCTACAACTTTCCCTAGTGGACTGTTGAGTACATTGTAAATGCTGTTTCCAATATCATTCAACATATTCAAAAATCCACCACCTCCACGCTGAACTAAGTTCCGCCTTTTCATATCACTGCTTCTTGGATTTGAAAATTTTCTAATGCTGTTTAGAGAATCAGTACTCAATAAAGGTTTGTATATTGGGAGGCATTTGTGTATTGCAAAAGCCAAATCACGGACGAAATCATCACTTGAGTTTTGAATTAATTTGCACTTAACTTTATTGTTTCGCATGCTGTTTAACTTTCGCAACGCCTTCTTAAACTGACTTGAAGGTCTAAAAGAACCATTCTTCCGAGAAAAAGATGCCTTTCGTTTTGCAGTCATTTTTATTGTGTTAAAAGCAAAGCATTTATGAAAATACACATTTTTGCTTAGTTCCATGCAACAAAGTCAAACGGTAACAGATGGTAGGTCGTAGTCATCAACATCACTCAAAGTCTGAGTCGTTGCAGTTATAAGCTGTTCTATATTACACATTAAATCCTTTGATAGAGGACAGCATGAACAGCATGGTTTTGAAGCGAAGACTTTTAAAAGATTAGCATAGTATGCTCTAAACTTGATTATGTCCCGGTCATCTTGCACTGCCACATTGACGCTCATCGACGGGGGTCCGGTAAACATGTCCACCTTGAATTTACCACCATTTCATCATAGTGGCTAAATACGATTATATCATGCAAACAAGTCTTCAATTTCCGTGTTCTCATTTCACAATAGCAACGAGAACTCTGTGGAATAGCTTCCGTCAAACTCAGAGGCTTGAACACTTCATCGAGCCAAAATCGTAGTACTCGCGTAAGGGCATTGGTCAATATCCTCATTAAGAGTTTCTGAAGTTCAATATCATCTTCACAATGATAGAATGTGACAATATCCTCCATCAGATCTATGAGATCAGCTTTGTAACCAATAACATCATTTGCAGAGTAGAAAATCTTGCTAGTAAACAGATTGTCTTTGTGAATAATTGAAACAGGAATGATCGTGGTAAATGGCATGTTTATTAATGTCTACAATCCTCAACAAGTATGGTTGTAATAGAAGTGTGATAATCTTATATACAAAAGCTGCACAATAGCAACCAATCACAGACACGCATGATGACTCATCATGAACGATATACAGTGACTGTTGAAATTATTTCTTCATCACAAAGGGGACAAAATGTAGTTTCCAAGGGTATATAGCATGTAGAACACATGACAAAATGAGAACATGGTAAGAAGAGAAGGGATTTTTCCCGTTCAAAACACCTAATGCAGTTCCGTTCACATAATAGTTTAAACGTCTCTGTTTCTAATTTCTTTCTGAAGTCACTTTCATTGTTAGAACATTTTGATAGATCAATTGAAGGTTTCACTTTTTTTATCTCCGTTTCAGAAAGTTCCAATTTCATCCTCCTAATTTCACTGTCTTTATAATGTAGCATTGAGAAATCTTCTATCCAACTACGATCCAATTTAGCATTCATGGTATGCTCATCCAGATCCATTAGTCGTTCAACTAAATCACCAGCTTTGATATTTTCATTTAGATTTGTAACAGTTTTTATAGCCTTTAGCGAATAACCAAGGTCTCTTGCAACAATCCATGAAATTGGGAAACTAACCATCAAGCAACTTCCACGTATTTATAACTTAACCTAGTTATGAAAATAAATAAAATTGTCATCATAGTCACAATGGCCACAATTGTCGCATTCGAGCAAGCAGTCTCAAAACAAACACCTGTTTAAGTACCGAAATAGATGTTCGCATCCCTATTCTAATTCACATACTCTAATTCAATTTCGGAACAAGCCGTTCCGAATCATTGAGTATGATCTCAATTCGCCTATCAATCGGAACGCGGTTCCTATTTACATGTTCCTATCCATGTTCGCATCCATTCGCAATTCGGAACATGTTCATATCCATGTTCGCATTCGCAATTCGGAACATGTTCGCATTGACAATTCGGAACACATGTTCCAATCCATGTTCGCATCCACTATCAGTGCGTCCGCAATTCTAACTACTTTTAATATATGAACCGCTCTCCAATACAATACTTGAATCATGATTGAAGTATCTCAAGGGTGCAAAGAAAGCTGATTGAAGAAGTTGTCGACTTTTTCAAACAAATCATTTGGACCATAGAAGTGGATAATATACACTAGAATGGAAGTTTGATATCTTGCCTATGTGCAATGATGGGCACATGGAAAATCTATGGTTTGTACCTGCTTCGATCTAAAGCATCGTATCATAGTCAGCCTATTTGCCAAGTTGGTTGTGGAAGTTGTTGACAGCAAATTACAGGATCTTCATGGAGAACTTTAAGTGAGATGGCAGCATTGTTTCATGTAAAATAGCATACTATTCCATGGATTAATATACTGTGTCTATTTGTAACAGTCAATGACAACTATTATACAATTTTTCATTGCTGGAATACGAATCAAAAATTGGTTCACAGAGTCATAATTGAAAATCGTTGCTGTACTGGTTGTAAGAACATTTCAAGAATTCAAAGATAAAAATTCTAATTATTGTTCAACTTCTCCTTCTAGCGGTTAAGAAACCTAGCACTTTGTGGAATAAACACATTGAAAGCTTCTTTACCGACAGTCATTTCTCTTAAATTAAATGTCGCTGGATCCTTTCAATAAACCACTAACTGACTTATGTGATATAGTGTGATGATATTTTGGAAGCTCATATTCGAAAGCATGCAAAGGTTTTGAAAATTGTTCAAATATAATGAACAGGGGAATCCTTGAAAGTAAAATGAATACCCGAAGATTTCTTGGTCTCTGATTTCAAGCTGGACTAATGCATATTCTGTAAATCGACACTACAAGTTGCGACACTACAATATCGACATTTTGATACATTTGAATGATGTGCTACCGACAGCCCTACTAGATATTAAGGTGAGTTTTGAAGGGTGTTTGTATTTCGAATTCGCTTCCTAATTTAAGTGGACTGACTCAAAGACTTTCAGCTAACTATCTTATATAAAGGGAAGACTCATGCCTACTGGGAATATGTAGCCTGTAGGCAGACCTTAAGATGTTAGGATCATAGTCTTTAAGAATACTAGCGCACTATATAGGCATATTATGACTACCGGTACTAGACCTACACGTTAAAGCACAAAATACGTGACTAAATTTAAATGTAGCATAACTTTCTAATTATCCATCAGAAATTGACAAAAAGGGTCTTATTTTGAAGCCAATAAACATCTTCATTACCACAATCAACATTGTAGTGATTGCATTTGAGGATGAGTGTAATTTACATGCAAACCAAAAGAGCTTGAAATCCAAAAAGCTAGATAAAAAGAACAACGACTGAATGGAAAAGCAAGCCTTCTTCCAATTCTTCACACGATGATTATCATGACGAAGTCTTTCTGCTGTAGATGATCACACATTATGGATCAACCTTCAGCAACTACGTCTTGTAACGGAGCGCCAGAAATTTCATATTTCCGTGTTTTATTTCTTCCAAAGTTTCCACGTTTCTTCCGAGTAAAACCCCAAACATTTTCATTTACTACTTCCAATTCTTCACTGAAATGCAAGTAGTATAGGGTATAGGATTCGGCGCATCGCTTCGCTCAGCACCGAATCCCACACCTAGGTAGATACAAAAAATGAAAAAATACAAAAAAATAGGGTCCTCCTGAAATTTATAAAAAAACAGCTAAAATAGATACAAAAAATGAAAAAATACAAAAAAATAGGGTCCTCCTGAAATTTATAAAAAAACAGCTAAAATAGATGCGAAAATGGGAAAAATACAATGTTTATGACCCATGAACAAAAATATTCATTTAAAAATGGAAGATGAAAAAACAAAAGAACCATCAGCCCCCTTATATCCTTCATTATCATATGAAATAGATATAGCAAAACACAAAGATAGAGTCAGGTACATGAAAGATAAGGAAGCCCAATTATTACTTAAACTAGAACATTATAATAAATTAAGAAAACGATGGACGATAGCTAAGAATGTGACACAAGGCGTTGGTATATGTTTAACAAATTCTTTAGGCGCTCTCACTATTGTCATTTCGTCTGGCGTTCTTACAATTCCTGTTGTCGCTACAGTTTTAACAGGCACAGGTGTCTTCACAACGACACTTGCAACAGTGATAGATAAATCTTTAATGACTAAGAAACGAAAATCCTTAAGTAAAAAACATGCACATGTCAAAGAAGTATATGATAAACTACATTACTACTTCCAGAGAGTGTGTGATGACAATGTTATTACGTTAGATGAGATTGAAAAATTTGATCAAATAGCTAGAGAAGCAACTAAAATTCCTGTTAAACCTCAAGACAAAGTAAACAATGAAGCTTTTTTAGAAGAAATAAGAACTTTATTAAAAACGTTAGAACAAAGTTCCATAGAACAAAAATAAGTTGTTCAGTAAAGTGTTTTTGCTGTACCTCTATGCTACCACAAAATTCAAATATTATCTTATAAAATAATGCAGAGCAATGAGACAAAAATAAAACAACTAGAAGAATTAATAAAACAGAAAAATATTATGAAGAAAAAATATAGACAATATCGAATGCTACAAGCTGGCGTTCAATCCGATATGAAAGACAAAATCAAATTAGTTGAACAAGTTAAATCTGATATTAAGAAAGAACTTGTAGTTCATGATAAACGAATTGATATCGCGGATCCAGTGCAGAAAATCATCATGGATGATTATGGTTTGTTAGAAGCAAACATAGAAAAGAAATTACCCAAATCTATGCTCTTTGAACATTCTACTTCATTTATAGATGGAAAGTCATCTCTTAGATTTTTCTTAGGCGGGAAGGAAATATTTCCACATCCTTCTCGAGGTTTAATTTTTGCACCAGACAAAACAGCTTTCAGTTTAGACAGAAAATTCGTGGATTTATTAAGAGGAGCGGATTTAGATAACTATCACCCCGATGATCTACTGAAATACAAAACTATGTTAGACAAGGTTGGAACTGGGAAACATCTTAAGCGTTATAAACAATTAGAACACTTATTATCAACATCAACCAGTGTTCCAACAGCGACTGGTTATTCAACATCAACCAGTGTTCCAACAGCGACTGGTTATTCAACATCAACCAGTGTTCCAACAGCGACTGGTTATTCAACACCTGTTGTATTTTTATCAGACGATCCACAAGAATTAATAAATAGATTTAATATTTTATTCGCTGCAGCAAAAGAAGGGCATAATTCCGGTTTTAACGAAATGCATGCAATCTTAGATAAACTATTCCAAAACAGAGCTATAACTGAACAAGAGTACAAATATAACTCTAATTATATTATGTTCCTTAGCGGCGCAAGAAGGTCATAAATTTAGTTAAAAAATGTCTTCGGCAGAACTAGAAAAAATTAATAAGCATTTAGAAAATTTAACCGAGATTTCAACCTCATCAAAATTTAGTACGACATTAAAATTTATAACAACTACTTCATCCCATACCTGTCATTTAGATCCTATTATTCACTTAGAACAAGACAAACATTATGAAGTAGCACTAACTAGTTTTTCAACATTTAACACTATACAAAATATTATCAAAGATGTAAATGACCGATTTAAATATTCTAATGATCAAGGTAAAACTTGGAAAGAATTAACTTTTCTTCCTGGATCTTATGAAGTTGAATCGATTTCCAATGAAATAAAAAGACATTTAGGCATTCAATTTAAAGACAAGAAACAATTACATTTCGCAGTTGAACCAGCAGTAAATAAATTTTCTCTTACTTTAGATGAAGATCATCAAGTTGATTTTAATATTGACAAATCTTTATCAAGACTCTTAGGATTTAAAAAGCAACTCTATACACAAGGTTTTCATATAAGTGAAAATATACCTAAAGTAACTGAAATAAATTCAATCAACGTTCAATGTGATATTATAGAAGGTGGTTATGTTAATGGAAAGCTGTCAAATAATATCTTCAGTTATCCAGCATTTACAGTTCCGATTGGTTACAGTTTGAATGTAATCCCAAAATCATTAATATATTTCCCTGTTACAAGAAAAACAATTAATTCAATTACAATTAGAATAACAGATGAGAAAGGAAAGGAAATAAATTTTGGAGGCGAAGAAATTATGATAGATCTTTTGGTTCGGGAGGTATAATTAAAAAAATATTGTCTTAAAAATGAGTGAAAGCAGTTGTGAAAAATATCCACTAAACAAGAAAGTGAAATTCAATCATCATCATAACTTGTCAAATAAAGTTTTATCAGTTATTTGTGGAAGATCAGGTTGTGGAAAAACATATCTATTATTTAAAATTCTCACGACACCCAAATTTTTGGATTATAACAATCTTATCATTTATACAACAACAGCAGAACAACCTATTTATCAATTTTTGAAACATGGTTTTGAAAATAATCTTACAAAATCAGCTATAGCTTCACTGTTTGAAGAATATGAAAAATCGGAGTATGAAGAAGAAATAAGTTCCTGGTGTGAAGAAGCAGCGAAAAGTAAACAACTAGTAGAACCCAATAGAAATAAACACATATCGATACAATTAATAGATGATAGTGGCAATATGCAAGATCCTAGTAAACTAAATAAAACGAAAAAACATTGTGTGGTGTTTGATGATTGTGTTAATGACAGAAATCAGGCAGTGCAGAGAAATTATTTTACAAGAGGTAGACACAATAACTGTAGTGTCTTTTATTTGACACAAAGTATGTATTCATTAGATGGAAGTGTTATTAGAAAGAATGCTAATATTTTTATGCTTTTCGAAATCAACCAAAGAAACCTAAGTGATTTGTTAAGAGACTTATGTATAAGAGATAAAGATGAATTTAAACAATCGTGTAACAATGCTTGGGCAAACGACTATGGTTTTATCACAGTCAATATTGATAAAAAAGTACATGATAGAGTTATAGAACATTTGTTCACTGACTAGTGTATTATAATTCCTCTTCCCAGTCTTCACTATCATTGTATTCAATTATATTACATTCTTTTTTTATTCGTTGAAATATTTCGTCTTGAACATCTTCTCCGCTATAGGGGAGCATAATACCATTTGCATTAGGCGCTTGACGTTTAAGAATATTTATTTTACCAGTGAATCTTTTTTCTTCAGTGTTATTATTTTTATCAGGAATACTAATACCAGTTTCTAAAGATCTTTTCCATGGTTTATTAACAATTGTTGTCAATGTTTCCCCATGGTATAATTGAATGAAATCTTCTACTTTTACTTTAGTTTTTGTATAACCCTTAAATGTTTTCTTTTCACTAAGTCTCCCTTGTTCATCTACAGTAATACAATATTTTATTTTGGGGGCGATAAACAATCCATATATAATTCCCCCATTTCCATAATCATTTTTCCCTTGACACAATTCCCCACCAACATATCCAGCAGCATCTAATTTATTGAAGAGTTCATTGGAAATGTATATACTATCGGTATCGGTATAATGTATGTGTTTTTCTTTGAAACCATTAATTTCTAAAATAAAGTTGTTCATGATTCGTCTAGAGTGAGCAAGAATAAAAGAACCTAAATGTGATGGCATGAATGACGTCTTCCCATCTTTTACAATATTAGCTTTAAGAAATTCATCATCTGCCATTTCTACTTTCACTAAGAATTGTTCATCATTTACTTTTTCAAAATCTTTTACTTCTTGAGTGAAATTTTTTCTCAATGTATTTTCAATCCATAAATGATATTTAGTGGTTATGTCTTTTTGTACGGTTTTTCCATATAGTGAATTCATTAATAATTTAATTAACTCATCGCCTACAGTGTTTCCTTCTATTTTATATTTTTTTCTTAAATTGAAGAGCTTTTCAATGTATTTGCGAAATGGTGAAATGTGATAATTTTCTTCATAAATTATACCATCTGTAATAGATAATATTTTCCCGCCACAACTAACAATTTCCTGTATGTCTACAGAAGTTAATACATCATAACACATTCCATTCCTAAACCTTATTATTTCTTGATTGCAATTGTTTTCATTCTTTACCTTATCTTTCGCAGGAACTGGTTGAAAAAACATCTCATCAGGATAATGAAACACAACTGTGAATATTCCAGTTTTAGGACGAAATGATTGAGTGTTAAATTGATATAATACTGCTTGTTCTTCTTCTTGTCTAAATTTTCTAGCAGATTCAGCTTTAGGATATTCTGAATGTTCGTCATACATAGCTGATGGATATAAAGATGTTGCATCAAAAGCCATTAAGAATTCATTTCGTTGGTCGAGTAGTTTATGTTTAATTTCTTTACAGAGAGCATTCTTGTCTTGCAACTGATTATACTGCTTCATTAAATCTATTAAATTATGATGACCAGGGGGCAAAACCCCCTCAGCGTAGCACCCAGGAAAATATCGTTGTAATATTGGTAGCAAGATGTTACAAAATGGAGATTCGTAATGTCTTATATTTGCTGACACTCTTCCACCTTTAACAGATTTTCTAACATAGTTTCTAGTCCATAAATCAGTATGCGAATGAATATTTATGTTGTCTTCTTGTACACTCTTCATCCAACCGTTAAATGTTAAAGCGGAGGATGTTAAATTAGTAGTTATATCTTCACCAACTAATTCTTTCATAACATTATTATACTTGTAGATACAAAATGCTAATGAAAGAACATCGTTAATTAAATACGGTTTCCACTCATGTTCTTTTTCTAGATAATTTTCATGTGTAATTTCACCAATTTCATAATTTAATTTACACATATTGGTAGGGGTTTTAAAATTCTCACACCATTTGGAAAGACTTGTTTTCACGTGTTGTAAGCTACATTTCATTACAATAGTTTGTAAAAGTTTGCTTGGTTTTATGTTACGTTTTGTAGAGACACCTAGTTGCTTAGATCTAGAGGAGCGTTGGATATACTTACTAACACTTTCAGTTGTATAAGGATTTTGTAAAGAAGCAGTGAGTATTCCTCGTGATGTTTTAAGTGGCGGTTTAGTTAATTTAAAATTAGATTTGAGTGGAAAATATGCATCGAATCCTGATGAATTATGTGCTATTAAAGTTACTTTCGAATGATTAAAAGATCCAAGGTTTTTGAAAAATTGATGTATCGGACATACGTCCTCTGGGTTTCCCCCGGACGGACATTCATTATGTTTCCTAATAAAGATTTTCACACAACGTTGAAGTTTGTTAAGTTCTTGCTCAGTTAAGTTATTATATTCACTTATCTGTTTCTTAAGTTCTTTAATCTCATGTTCATCCTTGCTCCTTTTTATTTTAATCATATCGCGTAACAATCGCGCGTCTATTTCTTCCAATCTTTGCTTCGGTAAGCAACACATGAATTTATTGAAATTGATAGTACCTAAAGCATAAGGAATAGGATGAGCTGTTGCACAACGAGGATCTGGATAAGTTTCGAGATCCCATATATATGTTGAACCATAGTCAATTGGTTTCTTTGTTATGGTCTTATACGAAAGTGTTGTTAGATTTTCATCAGTGACAGTTTTATATATTGGTTTGAAATTATTTTCAATTTCTCTAATAGCTTCTGCTTTATGGAATTTATTGATTAAAAAATAATGACCTATTGATGAACCTTCGTGAAAATAATTGTAATAAACATGACTATAAGGTGTTGTAATACCTCTGGGATTTAAATGACGATTAGTAGCACTATAATACTGTACACATTCTCCAAAGTATTTATTTGGAATTTATTATTTATTGTATTTATTGTATATTATTATTATACAACAATTATTTATTGTATACCAAAGAACCGGTCGCATCTGACCATCGCAGCAATCGGCAGTGTAATGAATCCTCCGCATCTGACCACCGCAGCAATCCGCAGTGTAATGAACCTGTCGCATCTAACCATCGCAGCAAGCCGCAGTGTAATGAACCTGTCGCATCTGACCATCGCAGCAATCCGCAGTGTAATGAACCTGTCGCATCTGACCATCGCAGCAATCCGCAGTGTAATGAACCTGTCGCATCTGACCATCGCAGCAATCCGCAGTGTAATGAACCTGTCGCATCTGACCATCGCAGCAATCCGCAGTGTAATGAACCTGTCGAATGTGACCATCGCAGCAATCCGCAGTTCAATGAATCCGCCGCATCTGACCACCCCAGCAATCCGCAGTGTAATGAACCTGTCGCATCTGACCATCGCAGCAATCCGCAGTGTAATGAACCTGTCGCATCTGACCACCGCACAATCCGCAGTTCAATGAATCCGCCGCATCTGACCACCGCAGCAATCAGCAGTGTAATAAACCCGTCGCATCTGACCATCGCAGCAATCCGCAGTGTAATGAACCTGTCGCATCTGACCACCGCAGCAATCCGCAGTTCAATGAATCCGCCGCATCTGACCATCGCAGCAATCCGCAGTTTAATGAATCCTCCGCATCTAACCATCGCAGCAATCCGCAGTTCAATGAATCCGCCGCATCTGACCATCGCAGCAATCCGCAGTTCAATGAATCCGTCGCATCTGACCATCGCAGCAATCCGCAGTGTAATGAACCTGTCGCATCTGACCATCGCAGCAAGCCGCAGTGTAATGAACCTGTCGCATCTGACCATCGCAGCAATCCGCAGTTCAATGAATCCGCCGCATCTGACCACCGCAGCAACCTGCAGTGTAATAAACCCGTCGCATCTGACCATCGCAGCAATCCGCAGTGTAAAGAACCCGTTGAATTTAACCATCGCAGCAATCCGCAGTTCAGTGAATCCGCCGCATCTGACCACCGCAGCAATCTGCAGTGTAATGAACCTGTCGCATCTGACCATCGCAGCAATCCGCAGTGTAATGAACCTGTCGCATCTGACCATCGCAGCAATCCGCAGTTCAATGAATCCGCCGCATCTGACCACCGCAGCAATCCGCAGTGTAATGAACCTGTCGCATCTGACCATCGCAGCAATCCGCAGTTCAATGAATCCGCCGCATCTGACCATCGCAGCAATCGGCAGTGTAATGAATCCGCCGCATCTGACCATCGCAGCAATCCGCAGTTCAATGAATCCGCCGCATCTGACCACCGCAGCAAGCCGCAGTGTAATGAACCCGTCGCATCTGACCATCGCAGCAATCCGCAGTGTAATGAACCCGTCGCATCTGACCATCGCAGCAATCCGCAGTTCAATGAATCCGCCGCATCTGACCATCGCAGCAATCCGCCGTGTAATGAACCCGTCGCATCTGACCATCGCATCAATCCGCAGTGTAATGAACCCGTCGCATCTGACCACCGCACAATCCGCAGTTTAATGAATCCGCCGCATCTGACCACCGCAGCAATCCGCAGTGTAATGAACCTGTCGCATCTGACCACCGCAGCAATCGGCAGTGTAATGAACCGGTCGCATCTGACCATCGCAGCAATCCGCAGTTCAATGAATCCGCCGGATCTGACCATCGCAGCAATCGGCAGTGTAATGAATCCTCCGCATCTGACCATCGCAGCAATCCGCAGTGTAATGAACCCGTGGCATCTGACCACCGCACAATCCGCAGTTCAATGAATCCGCCGCATCTGACCATCGCAGCAATCCGCAGTGTAATGAACCTGTCGCATCTGACCACCGCAGCAATCCGCAGTGTAATGAACCTGTCGCATCTGACCATCGCAGCAATCCGCAGTTCAATGAATCCGCCGCATCTGACCATCGCAGCAATCCGCAGTTCAATGAATCCGCCGCATCTGACCATCGCAGCAATCCGCAGTTCAATGAATCCGCCGCATCTGACCATCGCAGCAATCCGCAGTGTAATGAACCTGTCGCATCTAACCATCGCAGCAATCGGCAGTGTAATGAATCCTCCGCATCTGACCATCGCAGCAATCGGCAGTGTAATGAACCCGTCGAATGTAACCATCGCAGCAATCCGCTGCTCAATGAATCCGCCGCATCTGACCACCGCAGCAATCGGCAGTGTAATGAACCTGTCGCATCTGACCACCGCATAATCCGCAGTTCAATGAATCCGCCGCATCTGACCACTGCAGCAAGCCGCAGTTCAATGAATCCGCCGCATCTGACCACCGCAGCAATCCGCAGTGTAATGAACCTGTCGCATCTGACCATCGCAGCAATCCGCAGTTCAATGAATCCGCCGCATCTGACCACCGCAGCAATCCGCAGTGTAATGAACCTGTCGCATCTGACCATCGCAGCAATCCGCAGTGTAATGAACCTGTCGCATCTGACCATCGCAGCAATCCGCAGTGTAATGAACCTGTCGCATCTGACCATCGCAGCAATCCGCAGTGTAATGAACCTGTCGCATCTGACCACCGCACAATCCGCAGTTCAATGAATCCGCCGCATCTGACCACCGCAGCAATCAGCAGTGTAATGAACCTGTCGCATCTGACCATCGCAGCAATCCGCAGTGTAATGAACCTGTCGCATCTGACCATCGCAGCAATCCGCAGTGTAATGAACCTGTCGCATCTGACCACCGCAGCAATCGGCAGTGTAATGAACCCGTCGCATCTGACCATCGCAGCAATCCGCAGTTCAATGAATCCGCCGCATCTGACCATCGCAGCAATCCGCAGTTTAATGAATCCTACGCATCTGACCACCGCAGCAATCCGCAGTTCAATGAATCCGCCGCATCTGACCACCGCAGCAAGCCGCAGTGTAATGAACCCGTCGCATCTGACCATCGCAGCAATCCGCAGTGTAATGAACCCGTCGCATCTGACCATCGCAGCAATCCGCAGTTCAATGAATCCGCCGCATCTGACCATCGCAGCAAGCCGCAGTGTAATGAACCCGTCGCATCTGACCATCGCAGCAATCCGCAGTGTAATGAACCCGTCGCATCTGACCATCGCAGCAATCCGCAGTTCAATGAATCCGCCGCATCTGACCACCGCAGCAATCCGCAGTGTAATGAACCTGTCGCATCTGACCACCGCAGCAATCGGCAGTGTAATGAACCTGTCGCATCTGACCACCGCAGCAATCCACAGTTCAATGAATCCGCCGCATCTGACCATCGCAGCAATCCGCAGTGTAATGAACCTGTCGCATCTGACCATCGCAGCAATCCGCAGTGTAATGAACCCGTCGCATCTGACCACCGCACAATCCGCAGTTCAATGAATCCGCCGCATCTGACCACCGCAGCAATCCGCAGTGTAATGAACCTGTCGCATCTGACCATCGCAGCAATCCGCAGTTCAATGAATCCGCCGCATCTGACCATCGCAGCAATCCGCAGTTCAATGAATCCGCCGCATCTGACCATCGCAGCAATCCGCAGTTCAATGAATCCGCCGCATCTGACCATCGCAGCAATCCGCAGTGTAATGAACCTGTCGCATCTGACCATCGCAGCAATCCGCAGTTCAATGAATCCGCCGCATCTGACCATCGCAGCAATCCGCAGTGTAATGAACCTGTCGCATCTGACCATCGCAGCAATCCGCAGTTCAATGAATCCTCCGCATCTGACCATCGCACAATCAACAGTTCAATGAATCCGGCGGATCTAACCATCGCAGCAATCGGCAGTGTAATGAATCCTCCGGATCTGACCACCTCACAATCTGCAGTGTAATGAACCTGTCGCATCTAACCATCGCAGCAATCCGCAGTGTAATGAACCCGTCGCATGTGACCACCGCAACAATCGGCAGTGTAATGAACCCGTCGCATCTGACCATCGCAGCAATCCGCAGTGTAATGAACCTGTCGAATGTGACCATCGCAGCAATCCGCAGTGTAATGAACCCGTCGCATCTGACCACCGCACAATCCGCAGTTCAATGAATCCGCCGCATCTGACCACCGCAGCAATCCGCAGTGTAATGAACCCGTCGCATCTGACCATCGCAGCAATCCGCAGTGTAATGAACCCGTCGCATGTGACCAACGTGGCAATCCGCAGTGTAATGAATCCGCCGCATCTGACCACCGCTGCAATCAACAGTGGAATGAATCCTCCGCATCTGACCACCGCAGCAATCCGCAGTGTAATGAACCTGTCGCATCTAACCATCGCAGCAATCGGCAGTGTAATGAATCCTCCGCATCTGACCATCGCAGCAATCCGCAGTGTAATGAACCTGTCGCATCTGACCATCGCAGCAATCCGCAGTGTAATGAACCTGTCGCATCTGACCATCGCAGCAATCCGCAGTTCAATGAATCCGCCGCATCTGACCATCGCAGCAATCCGCAGTGTAATGAATCCTCCGCATCTGACCATCGCAGCAATCCGCAGTGTAATGAACCTGTCGCATCTGACCACCGCAGCAATCCGCAGTTCAATGAATCCGCCGCATCTGACCACCGCAGCAATCCGCAGTGTAATGAACCTGTCGCATCTGACCACCGCAGCAATCGGCAGTGTAATGAACCGGTCGCATCTGACCACCGCACAATCTGCAGTTCAATGAACCCGTCGCATCTGACCATCGCAGCAATCCGCAGTTCAATGAATCCGCCGCATCTGACCATCGCAGCAATCCGCAGTTTAATGAATCCTACGCATCTGACCACCGCAGCAATCCGCAGTGTAATGAACCTGTCGCATCTGACCATCGCAGCAATCCGCAGTGTAATGAATCCTCCGCATCTGACCATCGCAGCAATCCGCAGTTCAATGAATCCGCCGCATCTGACCATCGCAGCAATCCGCAGTTCAATGAATCCGTCGCATCTGACCATCGCAGCAATCCGCAGTGTAATGAACCTGTCGCATCTGACCATCGCAGCAATCCGCAGTGTAATGAACCTGTCGCATCTGACCATCGCAGCAATCCGCAGTTCAATGAATCCGCCGCATCTGACCACCGCAGCAATCCGCAGTGTAATGAACCCGTCGCATCTGACCATCGCAGCAATCCGCAGTGTAATGAACCCGTCGCATCTGACCATCGCAGCAATCCGCAGTTCAATGAATCCGCCGCATCTGACCACCGCAGCAATCCGCAGTGTAATGAACCTGTCGCATCTGACCATCGCAGCAATCCGCAGTGTAATGAACCTGTCGCATCTGACCACCGCAGCAATCTGCAGTGTAATGAACCTGTCGCATCTGACCACTGCAGCAATCCGCAGTTCAATGAATCCGCCGCATCTGACCATCGCAGCAATCCGCAGTTCAATGAATCCGCCGCATCTGACCACCGCAGCAAGCCGCAGTGTAATGAACCCGTCGCATCTGACCATCGCAGCAATCCGCAGTTCAATGAATCCGCCGCATCTGACCATCGCAGCAATCCGCAGTGTAATGAACCCGTCGCATCTGACCATCGCAGCAATCCGCAGTTCAATGAATCCGCCGCATCTGACCATCGCAGCAATCCGCAGTGTAATGAACCCGTCGCATCTGACCATCGCAGCAATCCGCAGTGTAATGAACCTGTCGCATCTGACCATCGCAGCAATCCGCAGTGTAATGAACCTGTCGCATCTGACCATCGCAGCAATCCGCAGTGTAATGAACCTGTCGCATCTGACCATCGCAGCAATCCGCAGTGTAATGAACCCGTCGCATCTGACCATCGCAGCAATCCGCAGTTCAATGAATCCGCCGCATCTGACCACCGCAGCAATCCGCAGTGTAATGAACCTGTCGCATCTGACCATCGCAGCAATCCGCAGTGTAATGAATCCGCCGCATCTGACCATCGCAGCAATCCGCAGTGTAATGAATCCGCCGCATCTGACCACCGCAGCAATCCGCAGTGTAATGAATCCGCCGCATCTGACCATCGCAGCAATCCGCAGTGTAATGAATCCGCCGCATCTGACCATCGCAGCAATCCGCAGTGTAATGAACCCGTCGCATCTGACCATCGCAGCAATCCGCAGTGTAATGAACCTGTCGCATCTGACCACCGCAGCAATCCGCAGTGTAATGAACCTGTCGCATCTGACCATCGCAGCAATCCGCAGTTCAATGAATCCGCCGCATCTGACCATCGCAGCAATCCGCAGTGTAATGAACCTGTCGCATCTGACCATCGCAGCAATCCGCAGTGTAATGAACCCGTCGCATCTGACCACCGCACAATCCGCAGTTCAATGAATCCGCCGCATCTGACCACCGCAGCAATCCGCAGTGTAATGAACCTGTCGCATCTGACCACCGCAGCAATCGGCAGTGCAAAGAACCGGTCGCATCTGACCATCGCAGCAATCCGCAGTTCAATGAATCCGCCGCATCTGACCATCGCAGCAATCCGCAGTTCAATGAATCCGCCGCATCTGACCATCGCAGCAATCCGCAGTTCAATGAACCCGTCGCATCTGACCATCGCAGCAATCCGCAGTTCAATGAATCCGCCGCATCTGACCATCGCAGCAATCCGCAGTTTAATGAATCCTCCGCATCTGACCATCGCAGCAATCCGCAGTTCAATGAATCCGCCGCATCTGACCATCGCAGCAATCCGCAGTTCAATGAATCCGTCGCATCTGACCATCGCAGCAATCCGCAGTGTAATGAACCTGTCGCATCTGACCATCGCAGCAATCCGCAGTTCAATGAATCCGCCGCATCTGACCATCGCAGCAATCCGCAGTGTAATGAACCTGTCGCATCTGACCATCGCAGCAATCCGCAGTGTAATGAACCCGTCGCATCTGACCACCGCACAATCCGCAGTTCAATGAATCCGCCGCATCTGACCATCGCAGCAATCCGCAGTGTAATGAACCTGTCGCATCTGACCACCGCAGCAATCCGCAGTGTAATGAACCTGTCGCATCTGACCATCGCAGCAATCCGCAGTTCAATGAATCCGCCGCATCTGACCATCGCAGCAATCCGCAGTTCAATGAATCCGCCGCATCTGACCATCGCAGCAATCCGCAGTTCAATGAATCCGTCGCATCTGACCATCGCAGCAATCCGCAGTGTAATGAACCTGTCGCATCTGACCATCGCAGCAATCCGCAGTTTAATGAATCCTCCGCATCTGACCATCGCAGCAATCCGCAGTTCAATGAATCCGCCGCATCTGACCATCGCAGCAATCCGCAGTTCAATGAATCCGTCGCATCTGACCATCGCAGCAATCCGCAGTGTAATGAACCTGTCGCATCTGACCACCGCAGCAAGCCGCAGTGTAATGAACCTGTCGCATCTGACCATCGCAGCAATCCGCAGTTCAATGAATCCGCCGCATCTGACCACCGCAGCAACCTGCAGTGTAATAAACCCGTCGCATCTGACCATCGCAGCAATCGGCAGTGTAATGAACCCGTCGAATGTAACCATCGCAGCAATCCGCTGCTCAATGAATCCGCCGCATCTGACCACCGCAGCAATCGGCAGTGTAATGAACCTGTCGCATCTGACCACCGCAGCAATCTGCAGTGTAATAAACCCGTCGCATCTGACCATCGCAGCAATCCGCAGTGTAATGAACCCGTCGCATCTGACCACCGCAGCAATCCGCAGTGTAATGAATCCGCCGCATCTGACCATCGCAGCAATCCGCAGTTCAATGAATCCGCCGCATCTGACCATCGCAGCAATCCGCAGTGTAATGAACCCGTCGCATCTGACCATCGCAGCAATCCGCAGTGTAATGAACCCGTCGCATCTGACCATCGCAGCAATCCGCAGTGTAATGAACCCGTCGCATCTGACCACCGCAGCAATCCGCAGTTCAATGAATCCGCCGCATCTGACCATCGCAGCAATCCGCAGTTCAATGAATCCGCCGCATCTGACCATCGCAGCAATCCGCAGTGTAATGAACCCGTCGCATCTGACCATCGCAGCAATCCGCAGTTCAATGAATCCGCCGCATCTGACCATCGCAGCAATCCGCAGTGTAATGAACCTGTCGCATCTGACCATCGCAGCAATCCGCAGTTCAATGAATCCGCCGCATCTGACCATCGCAGCAATCCGCAGTGTAATGAACCTGTCGCATCTGACCATCGCAGCAATCCGCAGTGTAATGAACCTGTCGCATCTGACCACCGCAGCAATCTGCAGTGTAATAAACCCGTCGCATCTGACCATCGCAGCAATCCGCAGTGTAATGAACCTGTCGCATCTGACCACCGCAGCAATCCGCAGTGTAATGAACCCGTCGCATCTGACCACCGCACAATCCGCAGTTCAATGAATCCGCCGCATCTGACCACCGCAGCAATCCGCAGTGTAATGAACCTGTCGCATCTGACCATCGCAGCAATCCGCAGTGTAATGAACCTGTCGCATCTGACCATCGCAGCAATCCGCAGTGTAATGAATCCGCCGCATCTGACCATCGCAGCAATCCGCCGTGTAATGAACCCGTCGCATCTGACCATCGCAGCAATCCGCAGTGTAATGAATCCGCCGTATGTGACCATCGTGGCAGTCCGCAGTGCAATGAACCCGTCGCATCTGACCATCGCAGCAATCCGCAGTGTAATGAACCTGACGCATCTGACCACCGCAGCAATCGGAAGTGCAAAGAACCTGTCGCATCTGACCATCGCAGCAATCCGCAGTTCAATGAATCCGCCGCATCTGACCATCGCAGCAATCCGCAGTGTAATGAATCCTCCGCATCTGACCACCGCAGCAATCCGCAGTGTAATGAACCCGTCGCATCTGACCACCGCACAATCCGCAGTTCAATGAATCCGCCGCATCTGACCACCGCAGCAATCCGCAGTGTAATGAACCTGTCGCATCTGACCACCGCAGCAATCGGCAGTGTAATGAACCTGTCGCATCTGACCACTGCAGCAATCCGCAGTTCAATGAATCCGCCGCATCTGACCATCGCAGCAATCCGCAGTTCAATGAATCCGCCGCATCTGACCATCGCAGCAATCCGCAGTTCAATGAATCCGTCGCATCTGACCATCGCAGCAATCCGCAGTTCAATGAATCCGCCGCATCTGACCATCGCAGCAATCCGCAGTTTAATGAATCCTCCGCATCTGACCATCGCAGCAATCCGCAGTTCAATGAATCCGCCGCATCTGACCATCGCAGCAATCCGCAGTTCAATGAATCCGTCGCATCTGACCATCGCAGCAATCCGCAGTGTAATGAACCTGTCGCATCTGACCATCGCAGCAATCCGCAGTTCAATGAATCCGCCGCATCTGACCATCGCAGCAATCCGCAGTGTAATGAATCCTCCGCATCTGACCATCGCAGCAATCCGCAGTGTAATGAACCCGTCGCATCTGACCACCGCACAATCCGCAGTTCAATGAATCCGCCGCATCTGACCATCGCAGCAATCCGCAGTGTAATGAACCTGTCGCATCTGACCATCGCAGCAATCCGCAGTGTAATGAACCTGTCGCATCTGACCATCGCAGCAATCCGCAGTTCAATGAATCCGCCGCATCTGACCATCGCAGCAATCCGCAGTTCAATGAATCCGCCGCATCTGACCATCGCAGCAATCCGCAGTTCAATGAATCCGTCGCATCTGACCATCGCAGCAATCCGCAGTGTAATGAACCTGTCGCATCTGACCATCGCAGCAATCCGCAGTTTAATGAATCCTCCGCATCTGACCATCGCAGCAATCCGCAGTTCAATGAATCCGCCGCATCTGACCATCGCAGCAATCCGCAGTTCAATGAATCCGTCGCATCTGACCATCGCAGCAATCCGCAGTGTAATGAACCTGTCGCATCTGACCATCGCAGCAATCCGCAGTGTAATGAACCTGTCGCATCTGACCATCGCAGCAATCCGCAGTGTAATGAACCCGTCGCATCTGACCACCGCAACAATCGGCAGTGTAATGAACCCGTCGCATCTGACCATCGCAGCAATCGGCAGTGTAATGAACCCGTCGAATGTAACCATCGCAGCAATCCGCTGCTCAATGAATCCGCCGCATCTGACCACCGCAGCAATCGGCAGTGTAATGAACCTGTCGCATCTGACCATCGCAGCAATCCGCAGTGTAATGAACCTGTCGCATCTGACCACCGCAGCAATCTGCAGTGTAATAAACCCGTCGCATCTGACCACCGCAGCAATCGGCAGTGCAATGAATCCGCCGCATCTGACCATCGCAGCAATCCGCAGTTCAATGAATCCGCCGCATCTGACCATCGCAGCAATCCGCAGTGTAATGAACCCGTCGCATCTGACCATCGCAGCAATCCGCAGTTCAATGAATTCGCCGCATCTGACCATCGCAGCAATCCGCAGTGTAATGAACCCGTCGCATCTGACCATCGCAGCAATCCGCAGTTCAATGAATCCGCCGCATCTGACCATCGCAGCAATCCGCAGTGTAATGAACCCGTCGCATCTGACCATCGCAGCAATCCGCAGTTCAATGAATCCGCCGCATCTGACCACCGCAGCAATCCGCAGTTCAATGAATCCGCCGCATCTGACCACCGCAGCAATCCGCAGTGTAATGAATCCGCCGCATCTGACCACCGCAGCAATCCGCAGTGTAATGAATCCGCCGCATCTGACCATCGCAGCAATCCGCAGTGTAATGAACCCGTCGCATCTGACCATCGCAGCAATCCGCAGTGTAATGAACCTGTCGCATCTGACCACCGCAGCAATCGGCAGTGCAAAGAACCTGTCGCATCTGACCATCGCAGCAATCCGCAGTTCAATGAATCCGCCGTATCTGACCATCGCAGCAATCCGCAGTGTAATGAATCCTCCGCATCTGACCATCGCAGCAATCCGCAGTGTAATGAACCCGTCGCATCTGACCACCGCACAATCCGCAGTTCAATGAATCCGCCGCATCTGACCACCGCAGCAATCCGCAGTGTAATGAACCTGTCGCATCTGACCACCGCAGCAATCGGCAGTGTAATGAACCTGTCGCATCTGACCACCGCACAATCCGCAGTTCAATGAATCCGCCGCATCTGACCATCGCAGCAATCCGCAGTTCAATGAATCCGCCGCATCTGACCATCGCAGCAATCCGCAGTGTAATGAATCCTCCGCATCTGACCATCGCAGCAATCCGCAGTTCAATGAATCCGCCGCATCTGACCATCGCAGCAATCCGCAGTTTAATGAATCCTACGCATCTGACCATCGCAGCAATCCGCAGTTCAATGAATCCGCCGCATCTGACCATCGCAGCAATCCGCAGTTCAATGAATCCGTCGCATCTGACCATCGCAGCAATCCGCAGTGTAATGAACCTGTCGCATCTGACCATCGCAGCAATCCGCAGTTCAATGAATCCGCCGCATCTGACCATCGCAGCAACCTGCAGTGTAATAAACCCGTCGCATCTGACCATCGCAGCAATCCGCAGTTCAGTGTAATGAACCCGTCGAATGTAACCATCGCAGCAAGCCGCAGTTCAATGAATCCGCCGCATCTGACCACCGCAGCAATCCGCAGTGTAATGAACCTGTCGCATCTGACCACCGCAGCAATCTGCAGTGTAATAAACCCGTCGCATCTGACCATCGCAGCAATCCGCAGTGTAATGAACCTGTCGCATCTGACCACCGCAGCAATCCGCAGTTCAATGAATCCGCCGCATCTGACCATCGCAGCAATCCGCAGTTCAATGAATCCGCCGCATCTGACCATCGCAGCAATCCGCAGTGTAATGAACCTGTCGCATCTGACCATCGCAGCAATCCGCAGTTCAATGAATCCGCCGCATCTGACCATCGCAGCAATCCGCAGTGTAATGAACCCGTCGCATCTGACCATCGCAGCAATCCGCAGTTCAATGAATCCGCCGCATCTGACCATCGCAGCAATCCGCAGTGTAATGAACCTGTCGCATCTGACCATCGCAGCAATCCGCAGTGTAATGAACCTGTCGCATCTGACCATCGCAGCAATCCGCAGTGTAATGAACCTGTCGCATCTGACCATCGCAGCAATCCGCAGTGTAATGAACCCGTCGCATCTGACCATCGCAGCAATCCGCAGTTCAATGAATCCGCCGCATCTGACCATCGCAGCAATCCGCAGTGTAATGAACCTGTCGCATCTGACCATCGCAGCAATCCGCAGTTCAATGAATCCGCCGCATCTGACCATCGCAGCAATCCGCAGTGTAATGAACCCGTCGCATCTGACCATCGCAGCAATCCGCAGTGTAATGAACCCGTCGCATCTGACCACCGCACAATCCGCAGTGTAATGAACCTGTCGCATCTGACCATCGCAGCAATCCGCAGTGTAATGAACCTGTCGCATCTGACCATCGCAGCAATCCGCAGTGTAATGAACCCGTCGCATCTGACCACCGCAGCAATCCGCAGTTCAATGAATCCGCCGCATCTGACCACCGCAGCAATCCGCAGTGTAATGAACCCGTCGCATCTGACCATCGCAGCAATCCGCAGTGTAATGAACTCGTCGCATGTGACCAACGTGGCAATCCGCAGCGTAATGAATCCGCCGCATCTGACCACCGCTGCAATCAACAGTGGAATGAATCCGCCGCATCTGACCACCGCAGCAATCCGCAGTGTAATGAATCCGCCGCATCTGACCATCGCAGCAATCCGCAGTGTAATGAACCCGTCGCATCTGACCATCGCAGCAATCCGCAGTGTAATGAACCTGTCGCATCTGACCATCGCAGCAATCCGCAGTGTAATGAACCTGTCGCATCTGACCATCGCAGCAATCCGCAGTTCAATGAATCCGCCGCATCTGACCATCGCAGCAATCCGCAGTGTAATGAATCCTCCGCATCTGACCATCGCAGCAATCCGCAGTGTAATGAACCCGTCGCATCTGACCACCGCACAATCCGCAGTTCAATGAATCCGCCGCATCTGACCATCGCAGCAATCCGCAGTGTAATGAACCTGTCGCATCTGACCACCGCAGCAATCGGCAGTGCAAAGAACCGGTCGCATCTGACCATCGCAGCAATCCGCAGTGTAATGAATCCTCCGCATCTGACCATCGCAGCAATCCGCAGTTCAATGAATCCGCCGCATCTGACCATCGCAGCAATCCGCAGTTCAATGAATCCGTCGCATCTGACCATCGCAGCAATCCGCAGTGTAATGAACCTGTCGCATCTGACCATCGCAGCAATCCGCAGTGTAATGAACCTGTCGCATCTGACCATCGCAGCAATCCGCAGTTCAATGAATCCGCCGCATCTGACCACCGCAGCAACCTGCAGTGTAATAAACCCGTCGCATCTGACCATCGCAGCAATCGGCAGTGTAATGAACCCGTCGCATCTGACCATCGCAGCAATCCGCAGTTCAATGAATCCGCCGCATCTGACCACCGCAGCAATCCGCAGTGTAATGAACCTGTCGCATCTGACCATCGCAGCAATCCGCAGTGTAATGAACCTGTCGCATCTGACCACCGCAGCAATCGGCAGTGTAATGAACCCGTCGCATCTGACCACCGCAGCAATCCGCAGTGTAATGAACCCGTCGCATCTGACCATCGCAGCAATCCGCAGTTCAATGAATCCGCCGCATCTGACCATCGCAGCAATCCGCAGTGTAATGAACCCGTCGCATCTGACCATCGCAGCAATCCGCAGTTCAATGAATCCGCCGCATCTGACCATCGCAGCAATCCGCAGTGTAATGAACCCGTCGCATCTGACCATCGCAGCAATCCGCAGTTCAATGAATCCGCCGCATCTGACCATCGCAGCAATCCGCAGTGTAATGAACCCGTCGCATCTGACCATCGCAGCAATCCGCAGTGTAATGAATCCGCCGCATCTGACCACCGCAGCAATCAGCAGTGTAATGAACCTGTCGCATCTGACCATCGCAGCAATCCGCAGTGTAATGAACCTGTCGCATCTGACCACCGCAGCAATCTGCAGTGTAATAAACCCGTCGCATCTGACCATCGCAGCAATCCGCAGTGTAATGAATCCTCCTTATCTGACCATCGCTGCAATCCGCAGTTCAATGAATCCGCAGCATCTGACCACCGCAGCAATCCGCAGTGGAATGAATCCGCCGCATCTGACCACCGCAGCAATCCGCAGTGTAATGAATCCGCCGTATCTGACCATCGTGGCAGTCCGCAGTGAAGTGAACCCGTCGCATCTGACCATCGCAGCAATCCGCAGTGTAATGAACCTGTCGCATCTGACCACCGCAGCAATCGGCAGTGCAAAGAACCAGTCGCAACTGACCATCGCAGCAATCCGCAGTTCAATGAATCCGCCGCATCTGACCATCGCAGCAATCCGCAGTGTAATGAATCCTCCGCATCTGACCATCGCAGCAATCCGCAGTGTAATGAACCCGTCGCATCTGACCACCGCACAATCCGCAGTTCAATGAATCCGCCGCATCTGACCACCGCAGCAATCCGCAGTGTAATGAACCTGTCGCATCTGACCACCGCAGCAATCGGCAGTGTAATGAACCTGTCGCATCTGACCACCGCACAATCTGCAGTTCAATGAACCCGTCGCATCTGACCATCGCAGCAATCCGCAGTTCAATGAATCCGCCGCATCTGACCATCGCAGCAATCCGCAGTGTAATGAACCCGTCGCATCTGACCATCGCAGCAATCCGCAGTTCAATGAATCCGCCGCATCTGACCATCGCAGCAATCCGCAGTGTAATGAATCCTCCGCATCTGACCATCGCAGCAATCCGCAGTTCAATGAATCCGCCGCATCTGACCATCGCAGCAATCCGCAGTTCAATGAATCCGTCGCATCTGACCATCGCAGCAATCCGCAGTGTAATGAACCTGTCGCATCTGACCATCGCAGCAATCCGCAGTGTAATGAACCTGTCGCATCTGACCATCGCAGCAATCCGCAGTTCAATGAATCCGCCGCATCTGACCACCGTAGCAACCTGCAGTGTAATAAACCCGTCAAATCTGACCATCGCAGCAATCCGCTCTTCAATGAATCCGCCGCATCTGACCACCGCAGCAATCGGCAGTGTAATGAACCTGTCGCATCTGACCATCGCAGCAATCCGCAGTGTAATGAACCCGTCGCATCTGACCATCGCAGCAATCCGCAGTGTAATGAACCCGTCGCATCTGACCACCGCAGCAATCCGCAGTTCAATGAATCCGCCGCATCTGACCATCGCAGCAATCCGCAGTTCAATGAATCCGCCGCATCTGACCATCGCAGCAATCCGCAGTGTAATGAACCTGTCGCATCTGACCATCGTACAATCCGCAGTGTAATGAATCCGCCACATCTGACCACCGCAGCAAGCCGCAGTGTAATGAACCCGTCGCATCTGACCATCGCAGCAATCCGCAGTGTAATGAACCCGTCGCATCTGACCATCGCAGCAATCCGCAGTGTAATGAACCCGTCGCATCTGACCACCGCAGCAATCCGCAGTGTAATGAACCTGTCGCATCTGACCATCGCAGCAATCCGCAGTGTAATGAACCTGTCGCATCTGACCATCGCAGCAATCCGCAGTGTAATGAACCCGTCGCATCTGACCACCGCACAATCCGCAGTTCAATGAATCCGCCGCATCTGACCACCGCAGCAATCCGCAGTGTAATGAACCCGTCGCATCTGACCATCGCAGCAATCCGCAGTGTAATGAATCCGCCGGATCTGACCATCGCAGCAATCCGCAGTGTAATGAATCCGCCGCATCTGACCACCGCTGCAATCAACAGTGGAATGAATCCGCCGCATCTGACCATCGCAGCAATCCGCAGTGTAATGAATCCTCCGGATCTGACCACCGCAGCAATCCGCAGTGTAATGAACCTGTCGCATCTGACCATCGCAGCAATCCGCAGTGTAATGAACCTGTCGCATCTGACCACCGCAGCAATCCGCAGTGTAATGAACCTGTCGCATCTGACCATCGCAGCAATCCGCAGTTCAATGAATCCGCCGCATCTGACCATCGCAGCAATCCGCAGTGTAATGAACCTGTCGCATCTGACCATCGCAGCAATCCGCAGTGTAATGAACCCGTCGCATCTGACCACCGCACAATCCGCAGTTCAATGAATCCGCCGCATCTGACCACCGCAGCAATCCGCAGTGTAATGAACCTGTCGCATCTGACCACCGCAGCAATCGGCAGTGTAATGAACCTGTCGCATCTGACCACTGCACAATCTGCAGTTCAATGAACCCGTCGCATCTGACCATCGCAGCAATCCGCAGTTCAATGAATCCGCCGCATCTGACCATCGCAGCAATCCGCAGTTCAATGAATCCGCCGCATCTGACCATCGCAGCAATCCGCAGTGTAATGAACCTGTCGCATCTGACCATCGCAGCAATCCGCAGTTTAATGAATCCTCCGCATCTGACCATCGCAGCAATCCGCAGTTCAATGAATCCGCCGCATCTGACCATCGCAGCAATCCGCAGTTCAATGAATCCGTCGCATCTGACCATCGCAGCAATCCGCAGTGTAATGAACCTGTCGCATCTGACCATCGCAGCAAGCCGCAGTGTAATGAACCTGTCGCATCTGACCATCGCAGCAATCCGCAGTTCAATGAACCCGTCGCATGTGACCACCGCAACAATCGGCAGTGTAATGAACCCGTCGCATCTGACCATCGCAGCAATCCGCAGTGTAATGAACCTGTCGAATGTGACCATCGCAGCAATCCGCAGTTCAATGAATCCGCCGCATCTGACCACCGCAGCAATCCGCAGTGTAATGAACCCGTCGCATCTGACCACCGCAGCAATCCGCAGTGTAATGAACCCGTCGCATCTGACCATCGCAGCAATCCGCAGTGTAATGAACCCGTCGCATCTGACCACCGCAGCAATCCGCAGTTCAATGAATCCGCCGCATCTGACCATCGCAGCAATCCGCAGTTCAATGAATCCGCCGCATCTGACCATCGCAGCAATCCGCAGTGTAATGAACCCGTCGCATCTGACCATCGCAGCAATCCGCAGTTCAATGAATCCGCCGCATCTGACCATCGCAGCAATCCGCAGTGTAATGAACCCGTCGCATCTGACCATCGCAGCAATCCGCAGTTCAATGAATCCGCCGCATCTGACCATCGCAGCAATCCGCAGTTCAATGAATCCGTCGCATCTGACCATCGCAGCAATCCGCAGTGTAATGAACCCGTCGCATCTGACCATCGCAGCAATCCGCAGTTCAATGAATCCGCCGCATCTGACCATCGCAGCAATCCGCAGTGTAATGAACCTGTCGCATCTGACCATCGCAGCAATCCGCAGTTCAATGAATCCGCCGCATCTGACCATCGCAGCAATCCGCAGTTCAATGAATCCGCCGCATCTGACCATCGCAGCAATCCGCAGTTCAATGAATCCGTCGCATCTGACCATCGCAGCAATCCGCAGTGTAATGAACCTGTCGCATCTGACCACCGCAGCAAGCCGCAGTGTAATGAACCTGTCGCATCTGACCATCGCAGCAATCCGCAGTTCAATGAATCCGCCGCATCTGACCACCGCAGCAATCCGCAGTGTAATGAACCCGTCGCATCTGACCATCGCAGCAATCCGCAGTGTAATGAACCCGTCGCATCTGACCATCGCAGCAATCCGCAGTGTAATGAACCTGTCGCATCTGACCACCGCAGCAATCCGCAGTTCAATGAATCCGCCGCATCTGACCATCGCAGCAATCCGCAGTTCAATGAATCCGTCGCATCTGACCATCGCAGCAATCCGCAGTGTAATGAACCTGTCGCATCTGACCATCGCAGCAATCCGCAGTTTAATGAATCCGCCGCATCTGACCATCGCAGCAATCCGCAGTTCAATGAATCCTACGCATCTGACCATCGCAGCAATCCGCAGTGCAATGAACCTGTCGCATCTGACCATCGCAGCAATCCGCAGTGTAATGAACCTGTCGCATCTGACCATCGCAGCAATCCGCAGTGTAATGAACCTGTCGAATGTGACCATCGCAGCAATCCGCAGTTCAATGAATCCGCCGCATCTGACCACCGCAGCAATCCGCAGTGTAATGAACCCGTCGCATCTGACCATCGCAGCAATCCGCAGTGTAATGAACCCGTCGCATGTGACCATCGCAGCAATCCGCAGTTCAATGAATCCGCCGCATCTGACCACCGCAGCAATCCGCAGTGTAATGAACCCGTCGCATCTGACCATCGCAGCAATCCGCAGTGTAATGAACCCGTCGCATCTGACCATCGCAGCAATCCGCAGTGTAATGAACCCGTCGCATCTGACCACCGCACAATCCGCAGTGTAATGAATCCGCCGCATCTGACCATCGCAGCAATCCGCAGTTCAATGAATCCGCCGCATCTGACCACCGCAGCAATCCGCAGTGTAATGAACCCGTCGCATCTGACCACCGCACAATCCGCAGTTCAATGAATCCGCCGCATCTGACCACCTCAGCAATCGGCAGTGTAATGAATCCTCCACATCTGACCACCGCAGCAATCCGCAGTTCAATGAATCCGCCGTATCTGACCATCGCAGCAATCGGCAGTGTAATGAACCTGTCGCATCTGACCATCGCAGCAATCCGCAGTGTAATGAACCGGTCGCATCTGACCACCGCAGCAAGCCGCAGTGTAATGAACCCGTCGCATCTGACCATCGCAGCAATCCGCAGTGTAATGAACCCGTCGCATCTGACCATCGCAGCAATCCGCAGTGTAATGAACCCGTCGCATCTGACCACCGCACAATCCGCAGTGTAATGAACCTGTCGCATCTGACCATCGCAGCAATCGGCAGTTTAATGAACCTGTCGCATCTGACCATCGCAGCAATCCGCAGTGTAATGAACCCGTCGCATCTGACCACAGCACAATCCGCAGTTCAATGAATCCGCCGCATCTGACCACCGCAGCAAGCCGCAGTGCAATGAACCCGTCGCATCTGACCATCGCAGCAAGCCGCAGTGTAATGAATTCGCCGCATGTGACCAACGTGGCAATCCGCAGTGTAATGAATCCGCCGCATCTGACCACCGCTGCAATCAACAGTGGAATGAATCCGCCGCATCTGACCACCGCAGCAATCCGCAGTGTAATGAATCCGCCGTATGTGACCATCGTGGCAGTCCGCAGTGCAATGAACCCGTCGCATCTGACCATCGCAGCAATCCGCAGTGTAATGAACCTGTCGCATCTGACCACCGCAGCAATCGGCAGTGCAAAGAACCGGTCGCATCTGACCATCGCAGCAATCCGCAGTTCAATGAATCCGGCGGATCTGACCATCGCAGCAATCGGCAGTTCACTGAATCCGCCGCATCTGACCATCGCAGCAATCCGCAGTTCAATGAATCCGTCGCATCTGACCATCGCAGCAATCCGCAGTGTAATGTACCTGTCGCATCTGACCATCGCAGCAATCCGCAGTTTAATGAATCCTCCGCATCTGACCATCGCAGCAATCCGCAGTTCAGTGAATCCGCCGCATCTGACCATCGCAGCAATCCGCAGTTCAATGAATCCGTCGCATCTGACCATCGCAGCAATCCGCAGTGTAATGAACCTGTCGCATCTGACCACCGCAGCAATCGGCAGTGTAATGAACCGGTCGCATCTGACAATCGCAGCAATCCGCAGTTCAATGAATCCGCCGCATCTGACCATCGCAGCAATCCGCCGTGTAATGAACCCGTCGCATCTGACCATCGCAGCAATCCGCAGTGTAATGAACCCGTCGCATGTGACCAACGTGGCAATCCGCAGTGTAATGAACCCGTCGCATCTGATCACCGCAGCAATCGGCAGTGCAATGAATCCGCCGCATCTGACCATCGCAGCAATCCGCAGTTCAATGAATCCGCCGCATCTGACCATCGCAGCAATCCGCAGTGTAATGAACCCGTCGCATCTGACCATCGCAGCAATCCGCAGTTCAATGAATCCGCCGCATCTGACCATCGCAGCAATCCGCAGTGTAATGAACCCGTCGCATCTGACCATCGCAGCAATCCGCAGTTCAATGAATCCGTCGCATCTGACCATCGCAGCAATCCGCAGTTCAATGAATCCGCCGCATCTGACCATCGCAGCAATCCGCAGTTCAATGAATCCGTCGCATCTGACCATCGCAGCAATCCGCAGTGTAATGAACCTGTCGCATCTGACCATCGCAGCAATCCGCAGTTTAATGAATCCTCCGCATCTGACCATCGCAGCAATCCGCAGTTCAATGAATCCGCCGCATCTGACCATCGCAGCAATCCGCAGTTCAATGAATCCGTCGCATCTGACCATCGCAGCAATCCGCAGTGTAATGAACCTGTCGCATCTGACCACCGCAGCAATCGGCAGTGTAATGAACCTGTCGCATCTGACCATCGCAGCAATCCGCAGTTCAATGAATCCGCCGCATCTGACCACCGCAGCAATCCGCAGTGTAATGAACCTGTCGCATCTGACCATCGCAGCAATCCGCAGTTCAATGAATCCGCCGCATCTGACCATCGCAGCAATCCGCAGTGTAATGAACCCGTCGCATCTGACCATCGCAGCAATCCGCAGTTCAATGAATCCGCCGCATCTGACCATCGCAGCAATCCGCAGTGTAATGAACCCGTCGCATCTGACCACCGCACAATCCGCAGTGTAATGAACCTGTCGCATCTGACCATCGCAGCAATCGGCAGTTTAATGAACCTGTCGCATCTGACCATCGCAGCAATCCGCAGTGTAATGAACCCGTCGCATCTGACCACCGCACAATCCGCAGTTCAATGAATCCGCCGCATCTGACCACCGCAGCAAGCCGCAGTGCAATGAACCCGTCGCATCTGACCATCGCAGCAAGCCGCAGTGTAATGAATTCGCCGCATGTGACCAACGTGGCAATCCGCAGTGTAATGAATCCGCCGCATCTGACCACCGCTGCAATCAACAGTGGAATGAATCCGCCGCATCTGACCACCGCAGCAATCCGCAGTGTAATGAATCCGCCGTATGTGACCACCACGCTTCCCTAATTGAATAATCATGCATCTAGTGACGCAGGCAAGGAGGGCGTCATGAAAGGCTCAGACTCCCTGAGAGTCCCGAAAGCTTCGAAATGATTGAATTTTCTTCCTTTGATCCAATATAACCGTCATCGAGTTATTGCATCAATTAAAAACGAAAAATCAAAAGATATGCGTAGAATTCAAATGTATTTTATGATAATGAAATCAAAACTTTGTGATTTCCTTGTACTTTTCGTTGCTATGACACCACATTGTTTTTCTCGCCTCATGTTTTCTCTTTTTTCTATCTCCTGTAACATAGCCAACAATATAGCAATTTAAGCTGGTGTAGTGATGACTAAAAGTGCCTTTGTGCACGACAAACATTTTCTGCAGTTCGACCATGAGCTGAGATGAAGTTCGGAGAATGGTGTTGGAGAGCTCACTAGTTCACCGTGTTCAGCTCTTTGTCTGACAAATGACTGTCAATGGTCAGTTGATGGTCAGTTGATATATTTATCTCCTGAAATCACTTACAACTCGCCTATATGATATCGCTGAGTTTCACATGAGAATTGCGACTGAATATCAGTTTGATTATTCAATCTGTCCACTGATGAAGCTAAAAATGTTCAGTTATGAAGCTAAAAGTATCTTTTAGTAAGGAGTTAGGCCTATAATTCGGATCGGCTCGTCCATGTAAATACATCATCTGGCACTTAGCCTCCATCGTGACGCAAGCGTCTTTCATTTGTCCTTTCATTTAACGAACACATTTCTAGTCCGGCAGCCAGAACGAGCTTCTGCAGGGAACGAGGCCGAAAGTGAGACTCACAGAATGATGTGCACCCTACGCCTACTACGAATCCGCACGTCTGCTGAGTTCTAGTGAGTTCCTCTTCTTGTCAGACAAGATCAAAGAAAAGTACATGTAAATCCAATGGGACGCAGATTGCAGTCGTTGGCTAAAATGAAATTTTGCATGTTTTCTCTGATTAAGCGAAAAGTATTAAGCCCAGAGTCACAATTTTTGGCATGGAATGTCTTCAGGTCATTTCCTATGATGTGCATGTGCTATTATCATGCATCTAATCGGCATTGTATGTAAGAATGTGGTTGAATGTGGATAAAGTTGCTGAAAATGTTTGTGTTTACCGACATTAAGAGGCTCGCCAAATATTAATGTGTTCAGCTTTATAGACAGGGGTGCATGAAAATGAAAGAAGATGACCTGAAGACATCCCATGTCAAAAGTTATGACTCTGGGCTTAATACTTTTCGCTTAATCAGAGAAAACATGCAAAATTTCATTTTAGCCAACGACTGCAATCTGCGTCCCATTGGATTTACATGTATTTTTCTTTGATTTTGTCTGACAAGAAGAGGAACTCACTAGAACTCAGCAGACACACCGATTCGTAATAGGCATAGGGTGTACATCATTCAGTGAAAGTCTCATTTTCGGCCGCGTTCCCTGCAGAAACTCGTGCTGGCTGCCGGACTATTCTTTACAGCCGCTGCTAGCAATTAATAAAGCACGTCACATCCAATGCGCGCCTCGACAGATAGATTGTGTGAGGAGCAGGTCACCTGATATTCGAAGGAACTGAGGCAATGTTGAACATTGTCAATACTTTATTTTTAGCAACTACAAATGGACATCTTATTGAATCAGCTCTTTCGATGTACAGCATATTCTTGTCGTGAAGAAGTCGTCTCATATTTGGATATGATCCTGCAGTGATCTGTGTGACTGTAACAAATACAATGGCAATGTGTTCTTGATTTCATTGAATTATAAATAGCAACTTTGAATAATCCATTAGTGAATAACTAAATAATTATATTCCATAGCAATGAAAATGAAATAATCCAATCACAATTGGGAACCAGTTAGACTAAGTAAAAAGTACAGCGCTGTCAAGAGATTGAATTATTTTTTCATGTTCAGCAAAAACTTTAAGTTTGAAAATAACTCATGCAGCAAAAGGACAGTAGGTAGGCCTAGAGCAACCAAATTAATTGAATAACATAGACTCTTATTAATAGCGAATTAATTAATGTATGGAGTTAATTGAAAACGGTGCTCGTTGGAGATCTGTTGCAGAAATTTGCCACCAAGATAGAATTATTTTGTTGCGCTCATTGCTCAAGCACTTTTAGTCATGGCCAAAGTAGATGTGACACCATTTTTTCGTGTAAGCGGTAGACACGTCCGCTTGGAAGTAGCCTCAAAGCGGAATAACGGGATAAATATATCAACTGACCACAGTAGGCGACATTCTACTCGTGATTCACCCGTAATTACGGAACACCCCAAACATCCGTGGTTAAGGACATTCTATTCTTCTACCCGCGTACATACGCGCTGCACTAAGAGTTAGAAATCACTTGATCTGATGCTGTTAAAACATGGGGGTTGTTTATGAATACGCGCGGGCGAGCGTTTATAGTTTGCGCGTCGTCTACGGTTGTCTGCGTTGCCACTTGAACCACAGATGAACCGCTAAGCATGTTCTGTCTTCCCTGAGCATGAAATTGAGGTCTTATCACATCATTTAGCCTCTGAAACATGCAAACACATGAGACGCAAAGTCTATATAACAGGACTGCCGACAGATATTGCAGCAATGTCACGCATATGCCACGGATGTTTAGGGTCATATGTGTAATTACGCGTGGTTCACGTGAATAACGCGTGATTGAGCGTGGCATGTCACCTCAACTGCTTTTGTTCTCAAATTCGGGCCAGAACAAGTATCTCTAAGATGCATTTTGCTGTCTTTTTATCATTTTGGAGAGCAACACTTCAATGAGTGGACTAACCACTGGTAATTTAGATTATCAATACGGATAAGGATGTCTTAGAACTTTCTACTGAACTTAATCATTATTAATAGAATTATAGACTTGCAGTAAAACTTTGTTGAAAAATGATAACTTTAAAGCTTCTGTGAAGAGATCCCAGAATATCGTCAGTGAAAATTATTAATCGAGTCTGCTGTTAAGGGTGGATGACATTTCGAAGGAAGCACTTTAAACCATAATTTCAGAAAAGATGAAGAGTTTGGTACACATTCTTTGGTTCTAATTACATTTTCGTTCTCACAATAGTAATCAGTAATAACTTATTAGGCATGAAAAGCACCAAAATGCTTATCTTCATCGCTACACGTTTTGATTCACATCTTTCCGACTCATCGACCTACACTGTCACTCCATCTTCGCTGAAAACCATTAAGTTGATGTGATTGATATTATTGCCGAAAAGGCACTTGAAGTGACTTCAAAAGAAGTGAACTTGTAGTTGACTTACTTGTACTTGACTTCACTTGAAGTGACCTACGTACCGCTACAGTCGAATAATCGAATAAAACAAGGTAAATCTCTGAAGGAGGGTTGGAAAACATGTAAAATATAATGTGAGTTTTTAAGGACCTGTTCACTGGTCATACTACAATTAGATTTACGTAATTTTAACAATCAGACAATAGCAATTTATGATATTCACTTCTCATACATGCAACATGTAATTCGTGTATTGAAATGTTAGTAAAAGATTTTTAGAAATACTGACTTTCCGTTATATCCTAATGCTCTATTCAATGTCGGTAATTTTGATTTATTTTGATAGCATCAATGATTCTAATTTCTAAGTTATTTCTACCCTGATGTTCAACTTTAACCTCCCGATACCGCTGGGGTCCACATTGGACCCCAACTACTTTTTGAAGCAATTGCGACCATCCAATGCTTTCATATTAGCCTCCGACATTCTATGACTTTGTTCCTAATACACAGTAATTATAATTGCTCATGGTCATTGACAATGACAATGTCAAAAATCACAATTTTCTCGCATGGGGTCCAGGTTGGACCCCAGTCGAAATGATTCATGATAGGCTAATGACATATAAAATGTATCAAAATGTTTCAAAGTGATGTTGAGTATTGAAGAAACAACTTCTTGCTTTATTTACTCTACTTGGATCATTAAATAGAACATTTTATTGACGTGACGGCCCCGCAACTATACTTATGAATTCAAAATTCTCAATTAGGGTGCTTAGTAATTTAGGCGCCACGTGCACCAAGTGCCTCTACTACTATGATTAAACCAATTATTTATGAATACATAACTGATATCTACTCTTCTTAAGAGGTCATCTCATATCTTATTTTCTAGCACTTTACGTGGAAGTGAAAGAGATTTGTCATCTTCATTATGTCACACGTCATTTGAGAGAAAATCTCAAGATGTTTTTTAGACTGTATTTCATTAAAATGAGGCCTGCATTTAAATTCAGATATTTTCTTATTCGAAGAAGAAGAGTGCATCAACTTTTACAGAGGCCATTCCATCTATTCTTTGGAGAAATACTCTACCATCTTTATAACTGCGAGATGGAGGAAGGATATTTTGAAATCCTGCACGGTCATGATCATACGTTCAGTCAAAGCTAGGCCTATAGATTTTCATGCAATTCTCATTGGGAGAGACATCATACATTTAATTTTCTTGTTACTGTCGCCCAAAATTTGCCTTTATTTAAATTGTTTAACCCTATCTGGCCTGGGGAGGGGCCGATTCGGCCACGCCCTAGATACTTTTTAATCCCACAGCTGAACGTCTTCGTGTGAGAAGTCTACCTTCCGTGACTTTTCCTAACTTTTAATTGCGCATCTTTTGGGAGTAAAATATTTAATTTTGGCCAAATATTTTGGCCGTACGAGCTAAATGAAAACTAGTTACGACGCCTAAAAATCGTTGGAATTTACCTTCTGCTCTCATTTCATAATTTTTCTCGAATAAATTAATGTAGTGTTGCATAATAGACACAAATTAATGATTTTGATAACATCGGTGCTATTTATAATATGATATTGGGATAGTATTTGAATGCGTTTTAGTCTTATATCCTCCATATACTACTCATGAATAAATAGTAGAATAATGAACATTTTCTTATTTTTTACACGAATAATGAAACTTTTGGAAAAACGCATCATTGTAATAATTGCGTATTTGTCTTCATTTAGGTTTCTTTGTGATAGTATATTCTAGCAAATGATAGATAGCCAATTTGGAATGAAATTTATGTCAATTTATCTGATGAAAAAAAGATTTTTTACTGTTTCAATGTTTGAAATTTGAAATACTATTCATACAGCATTATTATACATGTATGAATAAAAGCAATAAATTAGCATTGGTATAGCAAGAAACATGCCAGATAGAACACTTTCGCGTTGTGTTTTAGTATTTCTAACATTCCGAAGCGATTGGTTTTGCAACAATAAAAAGTATCTAAAATTTGTAAAAAAAATGCACTTTCAAATTTTGAATTGCTATTTATAGAATGGAGAAATTAAAGTTTTGAAAAACCGGCTCCACCACTGAAAAGATCATGCCCGAAATATAGTATGCATGTAATTTCATTGAATTTGAGTATTTAGTTTAGGAAATCTGAGGGGGGGGGGCGAATCGGCCCCTCCCCAGGTTGAGACAGTTAAAAAACCCAGGTCAGATAGGGTTAAACCGCATTAGCTTTATGAGTTTCTGATTAATAAAAAAGCAAATATAACAAAAGTAAGAGAAAAGGAAAAGTGAAAGTCAAGAAGCTGCCGTTGTGTCGGCTAGGCCAACACTCATGGCGATACCCCTGGCAAAGGCGATGCCGATTCCCTGCTTCTGCCAAAAAATTTCTCTTAGATGTAGTCTCTGATATACGTCTGCCGATGTAAATGATAAAAAATGTAATAGCTGTATGAGTAGCAAAATTGGTATGATTTCAAACTATTTTGATGCCTTTCAAAAACCATTCACTACTAACATTGCCGCCAGCTTGAGGGACATTTCGAAGGCGATGAACATCGCAAGGAGGGTTTGCCTTAATATGAATAGCTTTGAAAGAAGTGGTAGACTTTCCTAGCAACAACTTCATTATCTTTCTTCCTTTATGTCTCTTTGACAAAGTAGCGCAGATAACTAGGGTTGTTGTATATCCTGAAAAATCTTATCCCAGGAAATCGGGAAATCATTCAATCATTTCCCGGGATCCCGGGAAATAAATTAGTACGGTTTATAAGCCGAATACATTGATGATAGATTATCAACAATATTTTAGAATAATTCGAGGGTAATATAACATGTAAATATATACAGTGGTGATACATTTTCATCAATTTCAATCGCTTTTCCTGCTTTTTATATTTATTGTACAGCAAGAAGGCATACATCATTTAAAAGCTAACTTTCCAAAGATTCTAATGAGCTATAAAACTTGGGTATTCATAAAAACATGCTCTGGACAGAGCTCCCGACAAGACGTAATAAATTATTAAAAAATTTATGTGTCCCATTTTTTGAACAGCACTCTAGTTTGACCCCTCTTCTTTTAGCAGAAGTAACTTGATAAGATTACTTGATAAGATATTCGAACCTGATGTTACCGAGGTTATGATTACTTTCGGTAAAAATTTCCGTTAACTTTGATCACTTTAATTCAGTGAATGACAATGATCTTATTACACGTATGGTTATGGTAACATTAAAAATTCTAGCTTGAATCCCTCACTCATTTTCCACCGGGTTAACTGTAGATTTCAAACTTAGTAAGTTCCTGTTAATTTCTATAATTTTTTGTCTAAATTGGTTGGAAAAATGTTCTAAAATATAATAAAATTTACATATAAATATGGAATTAATGTAAAATGATTGCTTAAATACATTCAGAATAGATTAAAAAATAATTTTATTAGTTTTTAGATCTTTTCTGAATGTATTTAAGAAGCCGTTTTACATTATTTTTTTATTTATTTAAATATAAGTTTATTCTTTTTTGCCAACCAATATTTAGACAAGAATTTTATAAGCTTTTTCTATTGGTCGTTAAGACAATAGAAAATCGAAGTCTTCCAATTACAGTTTGTTTTTGTTGAAACCGAAATTACACATAATACAAAAGGGAGACATATCTACCCTATTAATATCTTTGCTGTAACTAAATCACAAATATTATGTATTTCCCGGGATACCGAAATATTTTCCCGGGAAACAATTGTGAATTTTGATGGCTACTCGGTCTACATGCATGGGTAACATAGAGCTTGAATTCATCATAGATATCAAATGAAAATGGGAAGCCGCTAGGCCCGATAGCAAGTTCCCATCGAACGGTGCTTGGTCCAAATTACATCCTTCTCATATAATAGTGCCAAGCGCCCCAGTTTACATGTTCTGGTTAAGTTGTGGCTTTTTGCAAAGGTTTGTTATTTTCACACTTCTTCATCAAGACATTAGGAATATTCAGATGCTTTATTTGGTTTCCATTTCGCTGCTCTTTGATAATATATAATCGGGCCCGCCTCAAAAATGAGCCCGCCTGGCTGCGCCACTGCTTCCGAACGTGACTTGATGATTTCATGTTTTCTGATCATTTTTCTTCCATTCGTCTATCCTGTCCCTGTCATCTGTTCTCCTCAAAGTGGTTCTCCAGTGTTCTCGTTCTCCAACTCTCTGCAGCTCCGAATTCTCTTTCTTCGCTCATATCATCCATCTTCTTCTCGCTCTTCATTTGCCCTTTTACTTGTCTTTTTGTACTTGTACTTTGTTTTGCTATGTTATTGTATTGCATTTACCCTCTCAATTTGGATTATGAGTTTGGATTCCGATTTGGATAGATTCTGCTGCTTCACATGAGAATTGCTGGATGGAATTTTTACATACACAAATTTGATGAAGAATTTAATGTTGATAGAATCTTCGATGGACACAGATTACAATGTCACACCTAGTAAGGGCATAATGATCACAATTCATCACATTTATGTGGCGTCATATGCATTCGCAGCAGGGATGCGGAGTCCTATCATTTTGATAGAACTCCGACTCCGGGTGTCAAGTATATATAGCCTTTTTTGAAAATTAACTGGTAACCTACATCATATATCATTATACATGTAGACTTACCCGAACCTATGATAATTAATACAGCAATGATCACTACAGATAGGTTCGGGTAAGCCTATAATGATATATGAGGGTAAGAGGTAATGTTCTCAAATAAACTAGTATTTCACTTTTGTCTCTGATGTGACCTTTGGCGCCTATGTGTGATTGAGGCTAGGAAGGCTTGTCTTCTCTACTAAATCAGCGAGTGAAAAGACAATCCTTTTTCACTATCACGGTTCATTCCCTCAACCATTACAAGCCCTGCATGCACTGCTGTCTCTGTACTTTTGTTTGACGGAGAAAGTTGACATCAAGATAGTGACAGCTATGCACAAGAATAAATGATTTGCTTGTATTATATTTCGGGTCTAGTTCTAGGCCGGAGTCTGGAGTCCTATCAATGATAGGACTCCGGGACTCCGACTCCGCATCCCTTATTCGCAGACACAGTAAACTTTTTATAAATATTTAATACGGAAAAAATAATGAAATCCAACACTACCTATCAGATATTCATGATTGTTGCTCTACTTATTTATGAATTCAGTAGTGCATAAAGTGAAGGAAAATATAAATATCGACATCAGAAACTAAAGATTTCAGACTATTTTTGTTGTGATCAGTATGAAGTCGATAGTCATGATCAATAGTCAAAAAATACAGTTTTCACATTTACATTGCTTTGTTTTTACATGAACAGTCGAGAACAATAGGAGAAAAGTGACTGAGATGAAGCATTTATGCGCCGTTTTCTCGTTTGAAGGCAAAACCTGATTCCTCAAGAGCACGAAGAAGTTTGTATCAATTTCTTTGTGTTCCTATAGTTTTTGTCAAGTAACTCAACAAGCATGATAGTTGGATAAATTTAGTGAAACTGACATTAGTTTCAGTATGTTAAGCATACAAGTATCTTTTGAGACTAAATGTCACGAAATGCTCCTAATGATTTAATATGATGATTTGGCCACCTATGCATGCATCCAACGGCACGCTTATCTCCATGCTGCTCCGAAACTGCCGAGCGGATCTACACCAAACTTCATATGCTATCAGTTGGTGACACAGGGACATTTTTTTGTTTCATGCCTTTGCTCCTAGCAACCAGACCCATACCTTCGCAACCGAAGGGTAAATCAACTATTAATCATATTCATCTGTATACCATATTTTCTTTGAATAGGATGGCCGCGAACAGAAGACTATGTTTCATCGGAGTAGGCAAAAACCAGTTCTGTCTTCTTCTAAAATGTTTATGGCTAAGAGATGACGTTAAAAACTATTTACAGGTCCGACGTTTCACGCCTTCGCGCTTCCTCAGGGGCAACACAAACTGAAAACACAAGTGAGACCGACAGCGTAAGGAGAGCGTGATGACAAAGCTCTGTAACCTTATATAGTGGTGTGTGGGATGTGAGAATCAGACTAAAAATCAATCAGTTCATGTTTGCGGTTAATGTTGGGCTTCATGCTCCTGATACAACGAGCTTCATTCAAACGAGTGTCGACAGGATTCTTACATTTGTTTTAAATAAGTCTGTTACTAAAAAACGCAACCCAAATATTCTTAAAATGAAATACATAAATGATAAAACTAGCTGTAAAATTCGCACCCCTAGTAAGAAATACGACTTACCTGTCAACCTCAAAGTTATATACTTATTTTGGTCAACCTAGTAGACATTCCAAACTCTAATCTTTATAGTAGCCTTCAAAACAAGCCTAAGCATAATAAACATGAGAATTGCACGGCCTGTCACTGGTTACCTAGCAAATATACTTGCAAAGACAAATTCTTGGTTTACAAATTTACCTGTAAATTTTGTGCCAATTTTTATATTGGGCAGTCTAGTCGACCTTTTAAATTACGTTTCATGGAACACGTGCGTTCTTTTAACAATAAGACCAGCAGTGCACTGGCAGACCAGATCTCAATGCAAGCATATTGTGTCTACTGAAAACTTTGCTTTAGATATCTTGGACAAATGTAATAATCCTGTCGACACTCGTTTGAATGAAGCTCGTTGTATCAGGAGCATGAAGCCCAACATTAACCGCAAACATGAACTGATTGATTTCTAGTCTGATTCTCACACCCCACACACCACTATATAAGGTTGCAGAGCTTTGTCATCACGCTTTCCTTACGCTGTCGGTCTCACTTGTGTTTTCAGTTTGTGTTGCCCTGAGGAAACGCGAAGGCGTGAAACGTCGGGCCTGTAAATAGTTTTTAACGTCATCTCTTAGCCATAAACATTTTAGAAGAAGACAGAACTGGTTTTTGCCTACTCCGATATGAAACATATTTTCTTTGTCTATAAAATAGTAATAAAATAGGAATTGATTCAATATCACTGTTGTAAGAAATACTTTAACTGTATAGCTTTGAAGATCGCTTAGGTTTTCTGTTCTCTCATGAAATGAGTCTTTCGCCCTGCTCCGTTAGAATGATATTAGGTGTTTGAAAGATACCCAGCCAATTGCGTGCAGACTTCCATCAAGCTTTGTGATGATGTCATGTGCACGTCACAGAAAATGAAGCCTCGAGAACGCTAAGTCCCTCACAATGTTTCACAAATGCATCTCAGAAAGAGACGAGGGATGACGTCACTTGCGAAGACAGGAGACAGCTGGCGTAGTGGACGTATTGTATCCTATATGACGGAGCATCTATGAGACGCTTGATCAAGAGATCGTCAATCGTGATCGGTACTCAAGCGACTGCATTGTACAACGCTTGTGAATCATTAGTCCCTGACAATCTCTGAGAAGCTTCAAGAATGCATAGCATAGAAAACATGTCAAGAGTGCACAAGAAATGTGATTATATTCCGAAAAATGCTCATCAATCAAGCAGTCGCCTACAACAATTCATAGCGATTCTTCTCCTTTTACTTGTATAATCTACGTATTATCTCCTATTCTATCATTGAATAACTTTCATGAACACCAAATGATCGATGATGAAATGGACTACATGTCTCAAACTGCAATGACATGAACAAAGATCACAATGGGCACCATGGTCATGGAAAAAAATCAAAAGGTAATGCTGGAACAATTCCTGTATAGCAGATATTCAAGTCTTGCATCCGCCTAAAATGAGGTTCTGCGCCTAAATCATATCTCTTATCGTGGAGCAGACAGTCAACTTCACAACTACACGCATTATATCAAATCATTGACACGCCTTTTCACCCTGATAATTTGTTGTACAAGTATGCCGACGACTTATTACTTTGCAATTTTCACAGAATGTATGTTGATGAGCTGATATCGAAGGTGGACAATGTCTTAAGTTGGACTCAGGCTAACAACAGCCTTTCCCTTAATGCCAGGAAAACATCACATTTTCTTGTTTCAAAACGTTCGTCATCCCCTGAGTTGTGTATTTACAAAAATGTGTTACCATCAGTTCCTGATATAAATGTCATTGGGTTACGATTAACTGCCAGATGAATTGGTCTACTCATATTGAACATCGGTTGAAAAAGGCGAGTAAACGTCTTCATCTACTTAGAGTTTTGAAAAGTTTTCTTTCTTACAAAGGACGATTTAATTGTGATCTATGGCGCTCTGATCTTACCGACAATAAATTATAGTTGCCAAATCTATGTGGGAGCTATGCTCAGCAGAGTGATGCTCATCTGTGACACTCATTGCAGATCTCCTTGCTTACCAGACTTTTATAAGGTACAACAAAAACAAAGTTTACGGCTATTCCGTCAGGCTGTTTACGGTTGTTTCAAGAGATCATCCGTTAAACTGCTTACTTCCGAGTTGCTTGCCTAGTGGCTGTTTACGATTACCGTTTTATTCAACTGCACACATGTTGACTTCTTTCATTCCTTTCATGTCCTCAGTATACAATTCGTTGTGTTTATCCAATCAATAATTTTCTCGCGCCATGCTTTCGTTCCCGTTTGCCCTTACTGTGTCCTCTATAATTATGAGTCATGCTGTGCTTTCAGTGTTACCCTTGGACAGTTTGATTTTTAATTGGAAATATACGCTTTATTATTATTATTGCAGCGCCTATACCATGTCTGCTCTAAGTATGTATTTTGTTGTAAACAAGAAAATTTGTCAAATTTGTCAATTTTCATCCATCGGTTTGCTGTCGTTTTATAATATCCATTTTTAATTTCCTTAACCTATGATGATCATTGTCCTATTCTATTTCCACTATCAGCATCTGTAGTCGGTACAGTATATTAGACGTCTGTTTTGAAAGTGTATACGCCAGTGTTTGTAATCTATGGTATTAGTATATTAACAGCAAGAATGAGTAGTGTTACAAGTCTTAAGATTTCCATTTTTACCAGATATTGGGCCAAATCTGATCAATTTTAATTCGTTGCCACGAGAAAGCTCCATTGAGTTCTTTTAAGAACTGATTAATCCAATCGTTACAGTAGCATTGCCTTTGTATACTTGCGGATTGGAGAGCGCCATCAGTCCTCATTAGGATAACTTCAATTAATAATTTAAATTAGTAAGCATTATATTCTATTATGAATGGCTGCTGGGATGATTTTCATCATCGTATGAGAATTCCTATGATTTGTTGATGGTCTGTTACTGATGAATTTTCTGACGAAGGTCTGTTACTTTACTCACAGATGCATGAGTGTCAATGACGGTGTAAAATCAGTGTTGGATTCGACACAGGGAATGTGGGGAGGCTGCGCTGCACTGCATCGTCTCATTCCCGGCCTTGTATTGCCTCAACCAGATTGATTGAATGTCAATTTACTTTGTGAATATGAGATACATTGACAGGTGTAGTTTCCTCACGACTCTTCATAAACGTCAGTGTCAGTTATGAACTTTCTTTGTCAAGAAAGATGACAAATGAATCCGAGAAACAGAAAATGCTACGTGGAATAATGGTACCAAAACCATCACAAACACAGCGGAATCAAGAGTGACATCTAATTTTTTCAGCATCGTGTCGACATCGTGTACATGGTATGTGTTTCATATCATTGATGTAATAAAAATTCGGCTTGATTCAGAAAATGAGGTTTGAGAATATCATTTACTTACGTTGCACAGATTCTGTGGAGATATCTATCTATAATTATAATTTATTAGTGGAAGTGATATTGACTCTAGCGTGACTTTACCTTTCTATGTACACAACATGTATTATAAATATTTGGATAGGCATGAAAGTATACTTGATATACACTCTTTAGCAAAATTAATGTTACTTGCGGAATTATCACTTGTGAAATTTAATTTACCTTTCTTTTCCTGTCTTCTGATGTAATATTATGTGTGTCTGTTCTTTGATGCGATGAAGCGAAAAGAACATTTTGCGATAACTAATGTATATATTTTGAAAATGTTTTAAGTCAATAGGTAATCAAAATCGAGTGACACCTCCACGAGCTGCGATCACTGCTGAGATGCGATCATTTATGCTCTTTATCAATGAGTCAACAACAGATTGTGGCATCAATTGCTGTGTTGCCAGGAGCAAATGTTTCATCACTTTTATTGATTTTACGGGAGTGGAACGTCAGTTGATTTTCCCACCGAGGAAATCCCACACATGCCCTATGGGATGCAAGTCAGTGCTGCCGGAAGGCCAGGGCTGTGATCGTATTGCACGTTGTTTCTTAAAGAATTTTACTGCACTCGCTGTGTAAGCTGGTGCACTATCATCCTAAAAGATGAAATTACGCAAACGTCGATGTACAGTCCACATTGAAGCCTTTTGGTTCCACAGACACACAAGCTCTCTTGCAGACGATAATCTGCGAATTCCAGCCAGTCGGATTAGACGTCGGTTGCTTCGAGATGTCGTGATTCTTTTCCGTCCTGATCGAATACCATTTTTACATTTCTTAATACCAAACTCTCTTTGCCAACGCTAGAGAGTCTGTCTTGGCGCACACTTATTCGGTTTTTAAGCTGTTTTTCACTTTTAACCAATTGCATATCCCCTAAGAAAATCACTGTCTTTAGTCTGTCGATTCACCATGACCATAAACTCTTATCATTTGATAAATGAACAAGCAATAATTAGCGATGACTATGGTACTGTATTTATACGCTATAGATGACTAGCTAATGCTCACTATCTATGTACATAGCATATGCATATGCATTAGATTGTTATGAGCTGAATTTGAATGAAAATAATGCCTATGTTACCAACTTCTTAACCAATGAATGGGGCAATGTAACATTAGTAATGATTATGTATCCAATAACGCGCATAATTGTCCTGTGGATGAGTCCAAATACTTTTCAGAAAGTATTTGCTCAGCTGTCTATACACTGATCTGTGTTTCATTTTTCTAACCTATGATTTTGATACCAAAACTTTCAATTAAAGAAAAGTAATTGTGTTTAACAATTTTTTATGTGGTAGACAATCGTTCAAAGATGCAGCCAATAATCATAGTGAATCCCCAAGAGGAGATCAATGCCTTTCAGATGATGTATGATACTTTTGTCAATCAAATGAACTGAGTGGCTGCAGACACTGAGATATTTCAACAGTTGTAGTGATGTAACATTACTTTTGCTAAAGAGTGCATATATGGATAGACATCTCCACAACATGCGATTTGCGTTTTAGGCGCGACATGCGATAATTATAATTGTATTTCACTCTCGATTGCTTTGGAGGTCATAGAAATGATTGAAATGAGTTTGAAATGCATATTAAAATTCAAACTTTTCATGAATTAAAATCTATTGAGAGAGCAAAGTTTCATAGACTTCAATAAAAGTCAATGAAGGATTTATTGATCTCTCTATTATCTGTGACTAACAGCGATCAATAATTGCAATATTCATAGACTTCTCAAGAGGTACATGCAATTTCATTACATCATCGATTTTGCGGACAGAAATATCAGATAGTCTCGGCTGCTAACACAGCCTCGTCCATGTCTGATATTACTGCCCTAAAATCCATGATATAATGCTACATTATACGGTAAACTTAACAAACTTCTTATGATTATTGTCGGGTGAAGTTTGTAAACAACTGGATTGTAATGCAAATTCTCCAAGAAAATTGGGAATACTGCAATGCCATCATCTATCCTGATATTCCAGCAGTCATATTGTATATTTGTAATTATAAATGTAATAATGAATATTACTTATACTTTTATTAATATACTTTTAATGAATGTAACGCTATTGTATGAAGAGGCCCTGCCGAGTCATTTCCAGTTTTGTAGTTAGAAAGAGTCAGGACTACCTTACGATATTATTATTATTGTTTATATGTACATCGAAAAATTTTGGTTATACAAGAGCAAAAATAGCATCATGAAATACTCCTGACTCTTTCAACTACAAAGCTGAATATGACGTTATAGTGAAGGCTACATGTAGCTGGCAGTGACATGAATAAAACTTTTTTTATACAAAAAAACTTCTTTTTAGGGCATTCTTCTAAGGAAGCTAATAACTCTTTCCACGGAAATGAGGCACTGAATGTAATCTTGAAGATACACCTAGCACTAATGCTCCTGTTTGATAGAGAGCAAAACTTCCTTGAGTTTAAGTGATGTTGTAATTTCACAACAAAATACAGACAATCGAGCATTAGTAATGTGTAAATGGCAACGACCGTTGTCTTGGATATTTTCATATGACTCCGGTAGCATGCTGAAATCATAAAAGGAACCATGTCAATGATATCAGAGAGAGAATCGGCACCACATAGTACGAATATGCAAGAAGGCCATCGATGACGTATTTCCAGCACAATAAAAAAGGCGATGTTGAAGTATTCGGTGCAAAATACGTTGAGGTAGACTCAGTAGCATTCATGTTATTGAGTGAACTTATCCAATCTAATTTGCGGAATTCAAGTCACTCTAGAGACCATTAAAAATCAACAGCATGTCGTTGATGTGCCTTGACAATTATCTCCACAGTCTATTTCCATGTTTTACAATCTCGAGACGGAGTAGATCTTTGTAAGTGAAGTAAAGCAGTCACTCAGATACCAAATGACTTGAAAGTACAGTATTTTGAAAAAGCGGTTAGATTTCTATTACAAAAATAAGAATTTCATTTCAAATACATTCAAATTCAAATATAATTGTATTTCAAGAATTGCAAGATATCCGATTCAGACACGAAAATGCAATACCAGATTTCTAGTTCTAATGGAATATGTTTATGGACTCTTAGATATACATCTATGAGTCCATGGATATGTTGTAGACGATAGAGAGTTGATATCATCACATGAAGCTCATTTCCAGCATGATAATGCAGTTCTTCATATCCTTCGTCAGTGCATTAAAAAGTGGTTCTTGCGTCTACAATCCGTGTATTGAATGCATTGAGATATCATTGAAGTTCCTCGCACTAGTGCAAGAACTCAATATCATGCAGGAAATATAATGCCGCATAGCTTATCGTGCTTCCACCTGTAATTGAACTCATTGTTTATGTTTCCCGACGCTTCGCGTCGATTCTCTACACCAATCATCTGTGAGATATCTTCACAATGCACTCGAAGTAAGGTATATTTGGCTGCACGAGAAATGTAGCTCTGTCACAATCAATATTTGACTGCATCGTTAAGTCACTGCCTCCTCGCGTGTGTGCAAAATAGAATTATGATTATTGCGTGACACGTTCTAACCACAGAATTAAACAGGTCGTCTCTTCTTCTGTTTGACTAGAAAGGAAACATTGGAACATGTAACGTTAATGAAATGGCACAATCTACTGACATAATACCATAGCAATCGAACAATGTGCAGCCAGTTCAACATTAAACACGCCATATTGTGTTAAGTTTCAGTAACTGTTATCAACCGGATCACACAGCAATGAGACACAGTTGATGTCAAGTTCTACAGAGAAGTTTGTGAACGTTTTTTCCTGCGCCTGCTAACTTTTTTAATAATGATCGAAAGTCCAACATTATCGAGAAAACTTTTGCGCAATGATCTGAATTTTTCGAATCTGAAGGAATCGTGGCGATCGGAGCCTTTAGAAGGAATTCAGAGCAATCCGCAAGCGACGCACGACTATTTTTCCTATCTCTGCAGGGTATTAAAAATTTCATTTTGACCACTTAATAAGTTCCTGCATGTGCCATTGTTTTGAATCAGTTTGCACTTCTAGCAAAGTGATACAGCAGCTAAACAATCTAATTATGTGGTTCTAAAAATCATCACGATTTTGCTCCTGGTTGGAAAATCGGATGCTGAAGTCCACAGAGACTTGGAGGAATGCCTACATTAACATGCTCCATCATACGACAATGAGATGGATGAATAGGTTCAAGGAAGGCCGATACTCAACAGATGACGAGTCTCGCTCTGCACGGTCTGTGTCAGCAATGTAGCCTGATAAGGTTGAGAAAGTGGTTCAATTGCTTCAGGGGGACCGGTAAGTAACATGCGAAGTAGCCAAGCCAGTCAACATCTCTCCTGACTCTGCACATCGCATCCTACGGGAAATCTTTGGGAAGAAGAAGATCACAGCCAAGTGGGTTCCTCACGGTCTCACCGAAGACCAGAAGGTGGCACGCATGACCACTGCAGCTGCCCATCTTCCTTCGAAGTGAGGGAGATGCTTTCCTGGATCTCATTGTGGCCTGTGGCGAGACTTGTGCGCGCGCTTTTGAGAATAGGACGGAGGGATCACCTCGACCAGTGAAGCTCATTGGTACTCTCACTGCTCTCAAAGTAATGCACATTCTTCTACAAGAAAGATATCCTGTTCGATCATGCAGTACCAACCAGACACCACGGTCAACACCACGGTCACGGTTGGTTCTGAACATTCTGTGCGAAAAGCAATCAAAAGGAATCTCCCAGAGCTGATCGATGGGAAAATCATCTTCCGCCAAGATAGCGCCAGCGTGCATCGAAAGAAAGAAGTCCTTGAGGTTATCGAGAGTCTCGGGCCTTTACATGCAGTTGTTTGGCGGCTACTTTGAATTTTAAAATTTTATTTTCGACTCTTCGCCAATTAAATTGATGTTTATCTCCTGTAATGGTGTGTAGACTTATTTTGTAAGAGATTTGACCTTCAAACTTCCTCTTTAGATCATGATGTGCGTTACCTACATGAATTTTTGATATTAAATAGACACTATATTGAATTTTTCAGAAAGGTGGTTCGCCATGCTGTTAATTGATCTTAAATTCATGCTAGGGGTTTTAGGAAACATTCCATGAAAGAATTAGATGTCGTCTTTACTATATCACATTTCAGTTCCAATGTGGCCTATACATGTAGTCTGTAGCTCCTCACTGGTTGACAGCGAGAAGCTTTTTTGGTGCCAGTTTTCGACTGCACTGAAAGTGCAGGCTGCAATCGAGCGTCACATAATTTCATTACAATGATTTTTCTTCCCTCATACCAGTAACATAAAATAGTGTCGATAAACAAGTGGACTACCAATTATGAATGCATGGCCACTTCATGCCTGGGTAATATAGAGCTTGAATTCATCATAGGCCTGCATATCATATGAAAATGGAGGTCCCTTGGTACAAATCCCGTCGATATACATGCGAAATCTTAACATAATGGAATACAGTTCCCTATATTAGACTGCAATTGCCACGAATATTCTGCTTAAGGAGAACCATAGATATCCTACTTTTCGAATTGTCTAGTGAGAGGACAGCAGCTGTATGTTGATGGAAATCTCAGCCCGTGTGCATGTAGTAAGTATTTAGAAGGTAGAGTGACGACTCAGAAGAATGTCAGCATACAGTGAATATTTTTATGTCAAAACAATTAGTTTTTGGGGAGATTACGTTCTAGCGGTCAAAAAATATTTGATCGCTATTTAAGAAGTTAAATTTTTGCAAATAATTCCTGTGTTCATATACTAGGTATTTGGAATCTTTATATATGTGGTATGAAGTCAGTTATCAGAACATGTGATCATTCACTAACGGATCTCAATCAAGTGGAAATTAAGCTTATTATCAAGGATATTTCATGAAGACATTTCATGCAGGTCTTCATGGTGGAGTTGAGATATTATTGTGACTCTTGACTTGAATTTCAAGCTTTTCATTCGCATTTTCGTGATTTTTTGATTCACTAAATTTCATTTAAGTTTCATTTCTTAAATCTGGACCCACTTGTATCTTTCAAGTAGTTCTTCAAGAATAATGTGCCTGCAGTCACCCATCAGATTGTTATAAGCAAACATTACCTCTCCAAGGTTGCCATGACACGGAATATTTGCGGAATACTATTCTTTCTTCTGTATTGCTATGATCAGTCAAATTCGTGTACATTTCTCTAAAAGTGAGGAAATATGACACTCACAAGTGGTATTGGGTCTCAACTCAAGTTCATTCAACAAAATCGAAACTGCGTGCATA
>CAJQUW010007283.1:0-50572 GCA_907163375.1 Prostheceraeus crozeri
CTTTCTGTATAAAGATTACAGGTACAATTCTATGTATTCAATTTGATTTGACTTTCACATGGTAATTGTTGCATATCAGATTTTCCGTTGAACAGCTGCAAGAACCGATTCATGTCAGTAAGAACTGAATTGAATTATCTTTTGAACAAACTAATAACTAGATCATCTTCATTTAAATTTGCTTATTGCAATTTTATGATTAGATGATGTTAATAATAAGTCAATGTTGCCACTTGTTTGCATCAACTCGAAGGAGATAATTATAAATTTCTTCAATAATGTTTTCAGGGAGTCATGTTTGTTCTTTCTTGGCTTAATCGACAATCTTCTTCACCAACGTCTTCTCATTTCTTGGAATAAGATCTAACCTCAATAATAAGCTTCCTCTCGATATTATTAACTGTTTATGACCCTTTTGTGGTAATTAACGTTAAAAATTATCATAGCTTCGTTAAGGCGTAGCGAGGTATACCTAAATCATTTCTTAAAAACTTGTGACTTTAAACCAACAATCCAATCTTTCTAACTACATGATGTACAATAATTATAATCATCATTGTGAGCGGAGAGTAAATTGGACAATATGGCTTGTACACGCTTTATTCAGATGAAATCATATATAAACTTTTTACTCATGGATAAGAGATCTTTCTTTGGCCACTGTGGAATGTATACTCGGGCACCCTTTTCACCATTGATAAGCAGCTTGTACGCAATCATTATTAATAGTCATCTCACCTCATGATCAAAAGTAATAGAACAGTTGCTATAAACAAGTTGGTGACACCCACTTCCCAATTCCCATTTAGCTGTTGTGCATTGATCAATGGGGAAGTAGAAAGAGTGCGGCTCGATTGCTTGTAAATCTCTTTGTAGCGCATTGATAAGCCCCCAAAATATGATAAAACGGACATTTTTATATTGTAATCTGACAACTTTGCATAACAACATGAAGACTTGGATTTTGGGACTCTCTACAATATTTCAGAGTTGATCGTGATGGAAAACTACTTTTCAAAAATTCTCATGGTCATACATCAAGAGGAATTACATTAACATGGCGACAATTTGTCTACCTCAATGATATCATGAGGGATTTGGAATATTTTGAAACATTAAGATTCATCTCCTTGGGTGATCAAGTTTGGCTTCAACATTACAGAAATGAAATTCAAATCTACCATTCTCATTCCGCAAACTGTTTTCATTTCGAAATACAATTGGGGTGAAGTATAGAAGATACATACTCGCTCCATCATGCATTTATCGTCGTGAGTTCATCGCCTACTATGCAATCTTAATCAGATATGATTACCACGCACCATGAGTTTGGAAAATTAGATTCCCTACAACGTTTTGAACGGATCATGATCGAAACGTTATTTCAAAGATTCAACTGGAAATTGAGAAGAGAGTTTGTTTTTCTTTATCGTCATTTTCAATCTCTACATCATATCATGATAGGACTGAAATACTTCTTAGAAATGACATTCACGTAATTGGAAATCGCATTCTGGACTGCGCTAGTCAAACATTCGGCGATTCAATCTATCATTCCCAACTTCATAATTACTTTCAATTTCATCTAGTAGTTGGGAAATGTATAAAGGAAGGTACATCGCTCAATTTATCTCATTCTTTCACATGAAGCGCCCATCTCTACACCATCGTCAAACATTCTCCGTCGCTTCAGGATCTTCACAAATCGATCTCACAACATTATCGCAATACAGCTTCCAAACAGCAAGTATTTACCCGGGCAGTCTCAAACTGTTAGTGGTGAAGATGACAATTCACGGAATCTTCAACTCTTCCAAATGGGATGTACAGATTCTCGGCGCCTTCTCATTCACGGCGGTCAATGCGCTTAGAGCTACAGAGGACTACTACTCGGAATTGGAGATGGAGAGGTGTGTGATGTCGAAACTGACTGTGGTCAATATGTTGATCTCTACTCAATTGAGTGACAGTCTATCATTTTTGAAGATTCGTACCAGCAGTTACAGTTTGTGTTATGAACCCGAACTTTTTCCTGCAGCTCTCATTAGTTGTTGTTGTGTGCATGTGGCATCTTTTCATATTAGGAAAGTGATCATTTCTGGACTAATATCATGGAACAAGCAAATATGATCCTAGACTATCTCATTGAGTATGTACGTACCTGCGGATTGTAAAATAAAAACAATTTTTCAAACATGATGTTTTTTTATTTTCAAATCTTGATAGAACTTACATATTTTTATTAAGAGGAGGGAGTACTTGAAAAAGTTTTGATTAACAGATGCAAATCGAGATACATGTAAACGTTTTAAGATGAAGTACAGTACAAAAGCACCACACGTTGATGAAAGTGGATGTTGTAGTATGCGTTCATTTCGCTGATATTGACGCGTATGTTTTCTCAACCACTGCTGTGTTGGTATATTTGGAGGTTGAGCAAGAGAGTCAAATAGTTCACCACGTCGGTCTTCTCCAATAAAGATCGCTTTCCAATGCTCACCGCCTAAATTCTGTGAATGAGTGTTTAGCACAATAAAGATGGGATAGTGATTTACTGCAGGTGGTAAGGTATCGAGTGAATAGACATTATCGAAAGCTTACAACGTCGCTTCGTCTGCAATACGCTGCACTTTAGTCTTAATATCGTCAGCAGTCAACCAACTCATTAACGATTATACTGAAGAATCACGTCACGATACTTTGTAATTTCAATATTTGAATCGAAGACTGCATAAATTAATACATTGATCGTCTCAGGTAGTGTTCTTTTGAACGTCAAATCCAAACGAATATTATGAGGCACGTTCGCTTGACGATAGGGTGCACAAATATCGCTGTCAGCAGTCAAATCAAATGCATAAATAGTATATCCACTCTTAAACTCTTTCATAGTCAGTCCGTTGGTATCATCCGTATTGTAAAAGCCAAAGACATCCATAAAATCAACATAACTGCGCATAAATTGATCCGAAGCACAATCTGGTTTGTAGGGTGGACCAGGATGACTCACACCATTAACACGTATAGCAATTTCACTTAACTGATTGTGTTTAAAATTGAAAGGATTCTTCTTTATATTACCATTAAATGCATCATTTTCAACCATTGCCACCATGAGGAGCTTCGGTGCTTCCGATGGAAAGAGGCCATCTTTCATGAAACTCTTTTGATCTTTCGGAATTTGTAAAGGTGAGAAGGCTTTGTATGCTGACTTGAAACGGGGTAAAATGGCATTTTTGGCGGTTAAGACTTCTGCATGCCCTCTAATGACACTTGGTTCGGTTCCTACTCGATCGAATGGAAAGTGCAATATCTTCACATGAATTCTAAAATTGTCAACTTTAGCAAAATGATTCAGCCGCAAATTCAGGCTTATTCAATGTCAGCTTGAGTCGCATGCTGGTATTACAGAGTAAAAACTTTGACTGTCTAAAGAAGTCTAAATTCAGCGGACCATATAGCTGACATACTCTACTATCTTTAATCAGAGCAGATCGCTTTACAAAGCCACTGTTTGTTTCAACATCAAATTTTCCTGCTTCATCTCTGTACCATCCCATGGCTTCCATATGACTTTTTTGTGCTGCTGGATGAAACTGTGATACATGATTGAAATATGATTTATAGGGATAATCGCTTTGACCACCTTTCCCCACCTGCTGCTCTCCAATCGTATAGAGAAACATCGCGAGTAATGTAGTCCATGTGGTTAAATTGTTCGTCCTACTTTATTTGCATCGTCAATAGCAGTTCCATCTGCTTGCTGAATTCTAAACCTCAAATCAAGCATCGCATAACTCAAATCAATGTAGTCATCACTACCACCAGGAATAACAAATTCAATGGGGCCAGCATTCTCAGCTGTTCGAGGATGATAATCTACAATACTTGAACTAAGAATATCTGTCTGTATGGCTTGTTGATCGAACAAACAAAAACCGGAAGTTTTACACTCCATGATTAGAAGTATTGCTGGCGTCGATCGCTTAGCGCTGATGAATGATGTAGGCCTCTGCGAGATTGCGTGGTATGCCTTTTGACTGAAGATCGCACCTTACCAGCTCCGCGATGTTTCCTCCGTCCTTTTCTCATTCGTTTAGGTGATTTCTTTCCTTGAGTAACACCAGCAATGGTCTGCTTCAATGTTTTTAAACCGCGTTCCTTCCCACGATTCAACAAACTGCTCTTAAAACTTCTACCTCTGGAAAGATCACTAAGCAACATCACCAGCCAAGCCAACGGCATGTACTTAAACATCGTTTTAAAGATCTACCGACATTGGATATGAGAGGTGCTACAACAGATTTCAGTGCACCAAGTATGCTACCTCCACGTTGGCGGCGAGCACCGATGTAAATTTGTCCTCCACCTCTTACGTAGGAGGGTCGTGAATAAAATGAGGCAGTTGGATTCTTAGCTCTTACCCTAAACATTGTTAGTTTACACTTTGCTTGATCACTGTGATCAACTTAGATGAAAGTTGTCGGCACGACGCATCCAGAGTTCCATATCTGAGGTAACCAGTCCATTTAACATCGGTCACATTCTTCACCTTGCGTTTTTTACCATCGATTGATATTTCTCTACCAAATATGTTTCACTTTCAGTGACTACTCAATCTCCATCGCGGTAAAAGTACCCGCAATTTCTTCATTATCGTATCTTTCAACTTGTGGTGGTCGGAGAGTTTTTGATTAATCCTTGATACTGTAAATACCTCCTCTGTCCAATTCGGGAGGTACCCTTTAGCAAAAACACTTTTCACTTTTGAGATACGAACTTTCTCGCCAATTTTCACATCACTTTTCACATGAGTGCGTTTACGTTGGAATGATTCGCGCACTTTATCTACATTGTCAGCATTTACATCTACTGGTCTGAGTCCAATAGAACGATGGATAGAGTGATTGTAGGCATGGAGTGTATCTTGTAGAACCTGTTGTCCAATTTTGTGTTCAAGTTGCAGTAAATGTCGCCACAAACGATTTTTTAATGTGCGATTAAAACGTTCAACGAGTGCAGCTTTATAAGCGCTCTTTACACTAAACAACTCAATGTCATGCCTCTCAAATAATCTTGTCACATGCTGATTTTCAAACTCTTTTCCTTGATCACTCTGAATTCTTTTTGGAATGCGTCCTTCTCGAAAAATTGTTTGGAATGCTTTTGCTACTCCTTTCCCTTCTTTAGTTTTTAAAGGTTGAGCCCACGCATAACGCGAGAAAATATCAATGACGGTTAAAATAAAATTATTGCCCGAAAGTTATGTTTTAGAAAATGGAGGCAACATCGCACCAAATCTGCTTGCCACTGTATCATTCGATGGTCTGCTGAACAAATATAATGGCCGGGTGCTGTTACTTCTTTTTCGCTTGTTTGTAGGAGTGTATAGGTAGCCTGACCCTTTAACCATCGTTTCACTTGTGATTGTGGAAGACCACTCGCTTTTGATAATTTCTTGATAGATGCAAATCCTGCCGGATGTTTTACATCATAATAGATTGACTTCAAACGTTCAGTCGATGACGGCTGACTCCTTTTCCTCCTTCTCATCTTTTTGTTTTCTTGCCTTTCTACATTTACAACAACTGCAGCATTTAGCTTTAGCGGTTTTGCGATCGTGTTCACATTGCTTAGGGGTTTCATTATGAGAGCTGGCGCCCCAGCAAGTTGCAAAGTAGTGACAACGACATTCACCTCTGGCGGCTCATTACATGGCAAGCAACACATCTGCTTCATATTAATAGTCTGAGAACATGTATTTCCTAGGAGGAGCTGTTTTACGTTTTCCTTTTACCAGTTTTAGTGGCGATACGGATCTACGTCGAGTTCTTCCTCTTGTTTGCTTAGTGAGTGTGGGAGGGGATGTAGCAGGTGACGTCCTTTAAACCAATTTGTTGGCATTTTTCATCGCTGAGCATTGGAGTAGGTAGCCACTGTTGAAATCAAGTTCTTTCAATGTCTCATTATTTAAAGCAAAATTTTGGCACATTATGCTTTTTCAATAGTTTAAGAAAGTATGACCAACCAGGGGCTGGAACATAGGCCCCTGACGGCGCTTTCTTACGTGTCGCATACTGAAATCAAAGTCTTCATAACGTTGAAGCATCAATCACTTTATTTTCATCTGTAATGATTTCTCCTCTATCATTTACATTGAGATGGGGTTCAATACTGTTGAACAAGAGATATGGCATGTGCGCCGGAGATGCTAAAGGTGTAGCAGTCGATACAGAGTCACGCATCTTATTCTTCAAGTTTTTTTCAATTGCTCAAACAGTTTTCCCGATTTGTAATAATACAGCACGATGTGGAATCTTTGATGTGAACATTTTGTGATAATCTATTTCTTTCCTATACATTTGATTTGCAAGAGGTTGCTTTACTTGCTGCATGGCAGTCAATGGTAATTATTCATCCTGAGGAATAACAATCATGCGAGAATAAGAACTCATAGTTTGTAGATAATCATGGGAGTTTTCAAATATCACTTCGAAATCTAAATTCTTCCGGACACTCTTGCGTAAAGTCAATGAATAAGTAACCGTATGGTTTTTCAGTAAAAAAGCTGCTTGAAATTTCAATTAAGGCTTTTGATCCTCTGGGTGCAACTTGTCGCGCTAAAATTTCAAATTGACTTTTATCTCGCGGATTCTTGAAAATAGCATAATAGTGTGTATTCAGGTTTCGTGTACGAGCTTCTTTTCCATCAGGAAACAAATTTTGTGTAATATAGATGATAAAACACCTTTTATGGTGTGCTGCGCGAGTGAACATATCTGTAACATCTTTGGAATTCTTACTTTCTTTTAATAAATCATCCAATACAACAACATCATTAGACTGAAGTTTATCCACTGGAATAATTCCTTCATGTCGAATAAAGTTGCGACTTTGCAATTCCTGAAACAGCGACGGTTGATAAATACCATAACACCAAATCACTCGATTGATAGGTTCCTTAAACAACTCCCTTCTTTTATCCAATAAATTCAGCGTGCAAACAGTTTTACCTGCATGAGATGGACCTGATACAGTCAGAACTTTATCACATTGAAGTCTGAAATCCATTTTATTACTTTGAGACTCAACATTTTGCATAATTAACGCTTAGAGCCAAAGATATTTCCCAATAGGTTGCCCACGGCAGGAGCTATCATTGGAAGTATTGCTGAAAGGAAACCGCCCTTTTGTGTTAGAGTTTTCCTCTTTCTTTGAAGGGCGACTTTAGGATTGGAGATGAAACGCAATTTCGTAGCATATCGCTTAAGTAACTTTCGTTGTTTTGGCGCTAATTTCTTCGTCCTCAACTTCCTCACATGAGAAATAATTTCACAAATGAATTTATCGTTAGCATGTCGTATAGCATTGTATCGCTGATTTGCTTTCATTCGTCGGAGAGCTTGATCTGAAGAAAACTTTTGACTTTTACGTTTCGTCATTTTACGTTTCGCCATTTTCCGTGTTAGTCTTTTGCTAAAACCTATCTTTACCACATTTGCATAGGTACTAACTATTGCGACATAAGTGACACTCGAAATGAGCAATGTCACAGTGGTTACATTGGCAAAGTTGAATGCAATTACGTATGAAACAGCGTTGACAAAAAGCATGCTTACATCTCTTGAAGATGCGCTTTTCATTTCCATCCTTTCGCTTACATACATCGCAACACATAGTTTCACCGTTACTGATGTCTATAGCAAGTCTTTTTGAAGATATGAATTTGCTAGCCTTTTCTAAATAATAGACGCATGTACAGAAGGAATATACTTCGAGAGTGAGCAGACATAGCTCGAAAACCAGTTGTGCTACAATCAAGTACCACTGCATTTTCAATTTTTCTTTATGGAAAGTTGAATGTGAATATCTGAAATCGCTTCAATCACTAGACTGCTACCATGATGGTTAAATGCGTTAAGACGTTCAGCAATTTTTATCATATGTCTTTTAAAAAATTCTTGGGGGTGATCTACCACTTCCATTGAATAAGAAGCAAATGGAAAGAGCGACTTTCACCTCTTCCTTTCCAAAATGACTAAACTTAATTTTCGCAACTAATCGCGCCATGATAATGCTATCAGAGAATGTATTCATTAACTCTAGAAATAGAGTGCTAGCATCATCGACCACTGCTTCGATGTCGGTCTCATCTTTATGAAATTTTATCACATAATCTTGAACAGCTCCTTTTAAACTTTGCCTATGAAAACGTAATGTTCCGCAGTCGTTTGAGAAAGACATGATCGCCCTTTATCTAACCCATCCATTGCATGAAAACAACAACTCTTCTCATAGTAACATTTATTGAATAATGGTAACAAGCATGCATTATAAATCAATGGTTTGAAAGAGATAAAATAGATACAGCTGGTAACTATCATACAGCGAGCAATGATAACCATACAGGACTTTGGCAGTGTTGAGGTAAGGAGGAAAGAAGCATTGGTTATGAACGTAGCTACTACAACGAACAGACAAAATAGGAACACACAAATCCTTAAAACGTTTCGTGACTTCATGATAATGTTGATTCACTCTACTATCCCAAGGTGGGAGCAAAATATCATCAATGATTAGATTGGGAAATACTTTCCTCTCCTTACCAGGATTATTACAAAAGATGCGTATAACATTGAAAGCAGCTAACCATCGTTTAAAGTCAATAAGAAGAGCACTATCACAAGAAAAGCCATAGTCTTGCAAATATTTCAGATTAAGTCCATGAATGTGTTTTCTCGCCCATTGATCAACATTGGGATCGCAGTTGGCATGTTGATGATAGACACTAACAATCTGATATGTCCAATTGTTCATAGCAATAGCACTGAGCTCCTGTACAGGTTCACCCTCACAATCCATAAAAATGATGATAGAAGCCTAAAACGGAAATTTACACATCTAAGGAAACGTTCTATAACATATTACAAAATGAAGAATTACATCGATGCTTTTCACGACAAAATACACAAATGATATGATGGCAACGAAGAAGTAAAATGTATCTAATAAGACCACGTCTACGACACTCAAAGCACATAAGCGAATTGTCATAGGGTAGAGTTAGGAAAGGACTAGCAATTCTCCTTCTTTGATTTGCGTTTTGATGTAGCATTCTTCTCCGACTTGCGCTTCGTACCACTGCTGTTAAGGATTTGATCAATTATGTCGTCCACGTTGGGTGGTTTCGGAATATATAGGATGGATTCCATATGCATGGAGAGAGAGGCTATTTTATTATCCTTGTGTCGACCATAATATAGCCCATTCACTTTGAAAAGGATATCCCAAGTACCTTCTCCGAGCTCATCACATCTGATGGGTATTGAATGATCTCCCTCCTTCTTATAGTAAGTACACCAATGTGATACCGGTAGGCAAATGTGATTACCATCCCAAATCTTTTCTATAGGGAGTATCCGTGTCATCTCTAGCCTCCCACTCTTGAGCAAGAGGAGTAGGAATGTCCATATTTAATGTCACGTACTCCTCAATAATATCAAGTTGGTGGCGAATGTACGGACTCACGGGGATCAGTATGTAGTCCCCATACTGATTGTGCATTATCTTGACATCCGTGGAAGGGAGCATTCCCGTTTGGAGTACTACGCTTGATCATCATAACGCAAGGCTTGTTTAAATTTACGCTGTAGCGGTGTAGGATTATGTACCTTGGATGTTTCTTCCACTGGCCTCAGTTGTAGATGATCTGACCGTAGCGAACCTTGTAACGTTTGACCGCCATTTTGTCCTACTAGTGCAGCAGATGGAGTAGATGCCTGAAAATGAAAAAAGATTGTATTAAGTTTACGTTCAAGGGAGGAGAGGGAGGGAAGTAGCGACTTACCATTTTAGTTGGATAATAGAACAGGGAACTAGAGAGAGAAAATGTGCGTCCGTCACTCGTGTGATTCAACGATGGAATGATTCTCACTGTGGAAGGCTCGCTATTTATAAAGAAATGCTTGATTCTCATTGGATGATGATCCTCATTGGACAATAACATCAAGTTGATTCCAAATCTGGCATCCGTTTACCAATCCGATAGTTCGTTTTGAAGTACAGCCCAAAACGTCCCAAATTCTAACTCTGTCGTTTTTCACCAATGTCCCAAAATCTTAAATGGCGTCTCACATCTAAACGAAGGCAGATACGAACAAGCCGATTCTTTCACTGAATTTGTCTCACTCTTAGCTTTCAAACGAGCTATCGCACGACAAAATCCGTCCCCTGAAAGCAAGCTGTCCAGGGGGGGGGGACGTCAGCCAAAAATTTTTTCTCTCCGATTTCGCTGGAAACATCCTTCCTAACCCAAAATTTCACGTAGATTCCGAATCTGGCCTCCGTTTTCTCATCCGATGCTTCGTTTGGGCGCTACACACCAAAAAACATCACACACTATAGCCTCAGACTAATCCTGGCGGTCGCCCACGTCAACCTAGACGGTCGCCCACGTCCACAGGCGGTCGGACCCACTCACCCGGAGTCTCACACTCTGTCGTTGCAAGTAGGGGGGGGGGGACGTCAGCGAACATGTTGTGAACGTGGGACCCACCCGGCCGGCACACACGACAGACCACAACCTCTGTGTTCCAGAGGGGGGGGGGACTCAGACACGAAGCACCACGGCGGCCGACCACGACACTCTGCCGTGCCAGAGGGGGGGGGGGACGCAGCCACGAAGCACCACGGCGGCCGACCACGACACTCTGCCGTGCCAGAGGGGGGGGGGACGCAGCCACGACGGCGGCCATCTTGCGCGGTCCAGTATTTGTCACTTGCTTACTTGACAAATACTGGACCGCGCAAGATGGCCGCCGTCGTGGCTGACGTCCCCCCCCCCCTCTGGCACGGCAGAGTGTCGTGGTCGGCCGCCGTGGTGCTTCGTGTCTGAGTCCCCCCCCCCTCTGGCACGGCAGAGTGTCGTGGTCGGCCGCCGTGGTGCTTTGTGTCTGAGTCCCCCCCCCCTCTGGAACGACAGAGGTTGTGGTCTGTCGTGGTGTGCCGGCCGGGTGGGTCCACGTTCACAACATGTTCGCTGACGTCCCCCCCTCGTTCGGACAAAATTTCTTGAAACAAACTTTGGTTAAGGTCCCAGGTCAAAATTCGGAAGTTTTAAATTTTTCAAAATTTTCACCACACTGGAGCTCTCACACTTAGGAATTTTTTCACTTGTGGCATGTTACATGGACATGTGCTGGCGGACCAACTTCCCGTGGTCATATGAGAATGGTTCAGGTGTCATATTGTAAAGAATGATGAGACAAATCGTTTGCAACAAACCGGATGTCGCTACGATGAATACTTTCGGAGATAGAGCCATTTTAAGTTTTCTTCCGAGCATATATAAACCCCCGACAACGTAAGTCTGATCACTTCATCGAAAGACGAGGTAAGCGACGGTCGTCGCTCTGAGCTCCGATATCGGGTGCAAAGGACTCTATCTTTTGAAGTAGGCAAGCTATCTTGCTACTTCAAAGTTTGTATGATAGAGTTTGATAGTGTCTTTACTACTGATAAAATTTTTTAAAAGTAGTATGAGTAGTAAAATGCGGAATTTTTTAAAAATTCTTAATTTTCACTTTTTTCAAAGTTTTAACATATAGACTAAGGTTTTCAAGTATCCTGAGTTCAAATCTGCTATCAGATTTGAAATTTAACTAAGTCTAAGGCAGCTTTGAGGGGTTAGATCCCAGCTACTGATCACTACCTTTGACTCGGCGTTCCTGTTACCACTTCGGGGCAGTGACAATGATGTCTTCAGCTGTAAAGAGCGGGTATCGGGAAGATCTCTCACTTCCCTAGTGATCGGTACAAGGCCTTCGGGCTGTCGACGGGATCGAGTGCCACTCACTACACTCTTTAGGAATATGACTGTACTACATGATTCCAAACTTATACAAATTTCATTATCTTACAGCTAACGATAAATCAGGCATGGCCAACGACAAAAATCGAAAGTATCATATCAAAATGTGCTCTTGTGGACGAGTTAATCGCAGTGCGGACGCCAAGGCTCACGTCAAGAAGGCGGGCACCGGCCACATGATTGTCTTGAATAGGGTTGCGTGCGTGAAGTGTAGAGTGCTGAAGGGTGATGAGGATGAGGCGCGTTTCTACAGAGTGCATGCTGACTGTAGTGGTGGTTTAGTGACTGATTTGAGATTTACACAGTTGATTGTGGAAGAGAGGGAGCGAATGTTGGCGAATGTTGCGAATGTTGTTGAGAATGTTGTTGAGAATGTTGTTGAGAATGTTGTTGAGAATGATGAGTTGGCGAGAGCGGTTGCGTCGTTGGAGGGTGAGATTGAGCAGCGGAAGAGAGTGCTTGAGAGTGATGATGAGGATGATGTGGATTTAGATAGGGAGCGTGTGAGGAAGCGTGTGAGGAAGTTGAGCTCTTCGTCATCGGAGGTGTCCGACATCGTCATCACCGACCCCCGAAGAGCTCATCTTCCCCAAAAGTGAAGAGTGGTGGGATTCGTGTGCAGTCGGCGAGGTGGTTGAAGGATGAAGAGAAGAGACATGTTTCGCAGCAGATGGCGCATGAGTTGTTAGTGAATAAGTTTGAGAGTTTGAAGAAAGTGAAGGATGAAGTTGTGAAGGAGTTGGATGAGTTGAAAAAGAAGGATTTGAAGTCGAAGGAGGTGGCGGATGAAAACATTAGAATGAGGCGTTGTGTGACTGATTTGAAGAATAAGACGCGAGAGTTGGAAGAGAAGAATGATGCGTGTGAGAAGAGGGCGAGTGCTGCGGAGAGAAGAATGAGAGATGCAGAGGCGAAGTTTGAGGCGATGATGAAGGAGATGAGTGTGTTGAGAGCGAAGAATGTTGAGTTGGAGAGGACTGTGGCTCGGCGGGGTGATGAGAGGCAGGCGTATGAGAAGTTGGAGCGCATGAGGGATGAGTGGGAGCGTGTGAATGAGGATCGCTTGTTTGAATTCCACATCCCTATTCGGGACAATCATTTGGCCGGCGAAGTATTAGTAAATAAAAGCCTCGACGAGTCCATCCTATGTTACAACGGTCATCCGAGCAAGAAGTGTCTGCATGCCAGCCTGAGAATGCGCGGCCATCTCCACAAATTTTCAATCAGGAAGCCCGCGAGACTGCCTAAGGATGACTAACTTGGTAAGTGAAAAAGTAAATAAGATAGTATATCCTATTCTAACACATATCATTTTCATTGCAGATCTTTGCCCGCCTTCACCACCCCATCACGTCACTCCCGAGAACGAACCATCGGCTCTCTTAAGGGCCACCTAGGGGCAAGACATGATAGAACCTCCACGCGGTTTGCCCTGGGCAGTCTTCGGACTGGCGAATACTATCATTAAGTTGAATCTGCTATCAGTCAACTTGAACATTATGCAGTCGATTGCTATCCCTGAAGCATTCTGATTCGCTGTTGAGCAATTCATTGTTGAAAACCCTATATAAGCCAGAAGATTGTAGCGCTTCTCATTCAATTTGAAGTCACGATGGAAGCGACATCTGCCGACAACATTCCCGTCTTCACCGATGAAGACAACGGCATTCCCAACTTCATCATCCTCGACGAGTGGGATGAAGAGGATGAGAAGAAGGGGAAGATCAAGAAGATCATTTGGACGGATGGGGTGTGGACTCCTAAAACCACCCGCATCCGAAAGGTGCCAGATGCACCACCACGGCTGAGGCGGTATAGGGTTTATGACAACCTAAGCGTCATACCCATTGACTATTCCAGTCAATAGTCAAATTCACGTCCCCGAGAACGAACCATCGGCTCTCTTAAGGGCCACCATGGGGCAAGACATGATAGAACCTCCTCGCGGTTTGCCCTGGGCAGTCTTCGGACTGGCGAATACTATCATTAAGTTGAATCTGCTATCAGTCAACTTGAACGTTGCAAATGAAGTTCGGTGTAATACTTCCTTTCGACGGGCGTTCCTGTAAAGGGCGGCGGTGAAACCCGTAGCTATGCATACCGCAAGGGACATTCGGCAATGGTCAATCTTGTTAAACCTCTCTGCGTCATGTTTGCAAGTGATTGCCTCTGTCTCAACGTAGTATGCATTCGCGCCAGGGCGACATTTAGCCAACTGTCGAAGGTTGCCTAAAACTTTCCATTGCATACGTTATGAGAACCATGAGTTCTACCTGTCTCTATCAATGAGACGAATTGATGAATGGAATGAAATGGGAGGACACTCACGCGCCACACGCAACATAACACACTTCTCTCTTCCGTAGTCTAACAAGCTCTTTACACATGGATCGCAGTCGATTGCTATCCCTGTATCAGAAGTGTAAGCTATCTTAATTTATTTGACACTATTTTATCTACCATCATCGTCCATATGAAATGTTTTTAGATTTACAAGTTAGACTAAGCGTGCTACTATTTCCAAATGAAAAAGTATACATGGTTAAATCATCCACTTAAGCCCATCCATAGTCTAACAAGCTCTTTACACATGGATCGCAGTCGATTGCTATCCCTGTATCAGAAGTGTAAGCTATCTTAATTTATTTGACACTATTTTATCTACCATCATCGTCCATATGAAATGTTTTTAGATTTACAAGTTAGACTAAGCGTGCTACTATTTCCAAATGAAAAAGTATACATGGTTAAATCATCCACTTAAGCCCATCCATAGTCTAACAAGCTCTTTACACATGGATCGCAGTCGATTGCTATCCCTGTATCAGAAGTGTAAGCTATCTTAATTTATTTGACACTATTTTATCTACCATCATCGTCCATATGAAATGTTTTTAGATTTACAAGTTAGACTAAGCGTGCTACTATTTCCAAATGAAAAAGTATACATGGTTAAATTATTCACTAAAACCCCATTCAAGTAAGTCAGTATGAAAGCAAAGATAATACGAAATAAACATTTATTATGGCATGTATTTCAAAAGGTCTTCATCGTCAATATCGTCCCAGAGTCTGGCTTCACATAGATTACAAAAACAGTTGAGCTGCTTTAAACGTTCTTCTGCAGCGTCCCTCACTTTCTCAATGTACGCCCACTCCGCCACGGTTCGCGGTTGGGAGTTAGGGGTGTACCACTCCCATATTTGATGCAAGTGCGACTTGCTGGTCATCTCCATCACCCCTTCGGCATCATATTGTAAATATTTCCACCGTATGCCTGTTAGGTCGGGCAACTCCTCTTCATCCTCCTCCGATAATGATAACTTTCGTATATTGTCGAGATTGTATGTCTTCTCCACCTTCGCCTTTCTTGGTGCATTTGGTGTAACGAGCACCTTTGCTGATGTATATGGAGAGGAGAACTCCAATGCGGTATTTGGTGTTGTTGGAGGACTTGTCATGTTGTCTTTGAAATGCTGACTTTGAATAATGATAACTTTAACATTTTTCTAATTCTTAAGTATACACAAGCAGCCAATCAGAATGAACATCCAATGAATGAAGAGGATGAAAGTATATAAGCAAAGTGACATTCAGGTCATTTCATTTAATCTGTGAATCATACAAGTGACGAACGCACGATCTCTCTCTTTGACTATTATTTGAGTGAAGTCTCTATCTTGTAGAAGTATCAACCTTAAACTTGATTTCGTTGAAATGGTAAGTTGAAAATTTCCTCTCATCTCCCTCAAACGTGTGACTAATAGCATCTTCCTCAATTTCAGACATCAACTTCATCACCAACGCCCTCTCTTCTCGAGGAAAGTTTAGAGTTATTGAGTCAAGGTAGGTTGTAACACTACACTGAGGCTTGAACAGAGATGAAAGAATGATTTCTCTTTCAGGTGATGTGAGTTCCAGCTCAGGACTCTCGCGGCAAGGCAACGAGTGGGAATGTGCCGACTGCGGACATATGTTTACAAGGAAGCACAGTCTCCTTCGACACATCAAACAACGTGTGTGTCAACGCAAAGCGGCGTCAATCTCCGGAGGTGAAGTTGATTCTGACGATGACATCTCCTTTCCTTGCGATTTGTGCCCTCTTTCTTTTGATAGTCACTTTCAGCGATCTTCGCACAGACTTCAACACACACATGCAAATGATCACTACACCAACGGTACCTCTACCATCTCCCTCATTAATGTTTCACATAATAATTTAGTACGCGACTACTGCATGGAGTCCAATACTCAAATTGTAGATTTTCCTGAGTGGCTCCTTCAAAATTCTAACATTATCGAAGCGCTCTTCAATAATTTAGACAATTTTAGAATGAAGGCGCTCATCTACCTTAAACTAAAATATATTAAAATAGATTTTCAAACGGGTCAAGTGACGGAGAGAATACAGTTTCATATTCCTTCCTCTTCCGCAACCGAAGTTGTAGACTGCGAGTCTTGGCTAAATTTTCACATTCAATGTTTAAAATCAAATGTAGATAAATTCAATCAGCGCGACAGCGCTCTCATTTTTGATGGTGTGGACTCAGCCATGATCAAAATTTCCCTATTAGAAAGTCATGCAGCTCGAGGCACATTTAAACTACCAAAAACGTTGTATAATAAGAAAGCTGTCATCAATGTCGATTGTACATCACAGTGTTTCAAATATGCAGTCCTATCCATCCTTCACTATAATGATATCAACGCGCACCGTGATCGCACCTATAGCTATAGACAGTGGGAGGATGAACTAGACTTTGAAGGTTGTGATAGTAACAACATGAAAATCAAAGATGTAGAAACGTTCGAAAAACATAATAAGATTAAAATTGTCGTTCACGTGTGGGAGAAGGGGTTGAAGGGTGCCCGCTATAATTCACGTTCAACTTGTTATGAACGTGTAGTCAACCTGTTATTAGTAAAACAAGATGATAGCGAGGAATGGCACTACTGCGGTATTCCCAAAATCTCTCGCTTATACCACCACTTAGAAAACTCTAGTAGAGAGTTATATTACTGCGACAGATGTATTCGCCACTTTAGGAGGAAAACTAAATTTGAAACTCATTACGAATGGTGTAAGCGAGGTAAATTACAAATGGAACGCATGCCCAAAGATAAAATCTTTTCACATAGGGATAATGGTGACGAATTAAGTCCCCTGCGTGTCATTTACGCAGACATAGAATGCTATATCGATGATAACATCCACAAGCCAGCAGCCATATCCTGCTATGAAGTATGGCATGACCACTTTAGGAATAGACAAAACAAAATGCATACTTGGCAAGGTGAAGATTGCATTTCAAAATTTCTAGAATTTCTCGATAAAGCTGCTAAATTTCAACAATCATATGATTCCCAATTGCAGCGTAAGTCACTACATATGTCAGATGAAGACAAACAAAAATTTGAAAGTTGCACATCCTGTCCTAAATGTCATAAAACGTTTGATGACGATAAAATTAAGAAAGTGCGTGATCATGATCACATCACTGGTATATTTAGAAACGCACTCTGCTCCAAATGTAACTTTTCACTTAGGTTGAGACGTCGTGTACTACCCGTCATTTTTCATAACTTTAAGGGCTATGACAGTCATATGCTCATAAAAGGAGGGTTGAGCCAGATGAAATCGTGGCAGTTCAATGTAATAGCACAAACGAGAGAAAAATTCATGGCAATGACAGCAAAAGTACCAGTAGATAAAACTAAAGAAAATAAGATAGTCTTCTTCGAAATAAAATTTTTAGATTCATTTCAATTCATGTCAGCATCACTAGCTTCTCTCGTTCGTAATCTCAAGTTTCTTCCCCATAGTCAAACTTTGAAGAAACACTATCCAAACTTAACAGATGACATGATCACTCGCAAAGGAGTCTTTCCTTATGCGTATTTTAGCTCAATGTCTAAACTAAATGAAACAACCCTTCCTTCCATTGACAAATTCAAAAACGATTTGACGGGTGAAGATTGTCCAGTAGAGGACTATGAACATGCTCAAGAGGCATGGTTAAAATTTAATTGTAAAACGTTTGGCGATTATATGATCGCTTACTTAGAATTAGATGTCATTTTGCTGGCTGATGTCTTTCAGGAATTTCGACGAGTGGCATTAGAAGAAGACAAATTAGATCCTGTCCACTTTGTCAGTCTACCAGCCATGTCCTTTAAATCAGCCTTTAAAATGACTGGTGAGACCATTCATCTCTTACAAGACCCCGAGATGTATAACATATTTGAGCGCGGAATACGCGGTGGTCTCACATTTGTGAATAAACATCACATAAAATCTGAAACAGTAGGTGATGATCATATCCACCTAAAGTACTATGACCAAAATAATTTATATGGCAGTTCACTGTCTAAACCACTACCTCATTCCGAGTTTAGTTGGTTAAATCAAGATGAGCTTGAGTATTACTCCAACCCTTCAAACATACTGAAGATTCCAGATGAAGGTGATTGGGGATATTATTTTGAAGTGGATTTGATTTATCCAAATAGCATTAAAAATAAAACTGCTGATTTCCCACTCGCACCTGAATCTGGTGAAGTGACTGAAGATATGTTTTCACCATTCATGTCACAATTTCATAATAACTTAATAGAGTGTGGACAGCCAAGGTACAAACCATGCCGCAAACTTTTACTCACCCAATATGATAAGAAAAATTATCTCGTACACTTCTGCATATTAAAATTCTATTTAGAAATGGGCATGCTTCTAAAGTCAGTTCACCGCATTATCAAATTTAGACAGAAAGCCTTCCTCAAACCCTACATAGATAGTAACAGTCAAAAACGTGCACTCGCCCAAAATAATTTTGAAAAGGATTTTTATAAATATAAGAATAACAGTCTATTCGGAAAGACCATGGAGGATGTTAGAAAACGTATGAATTACAAACTAGTCGTTGATGAACAAAAATATCACAAATTGACCTCATCACCTCTTTTCATTGATAGAGACATCATCGATCAGGATCTTGTAGGTGTTAAAATGATTAAATCAGAAGTTGAGTTGTGTAAGCCCATCTATATTGGCCAAGCTGTACTAGATTACTCTAAGCTTGAAATGTACCAACTCTTTTATAAAATACTAAAACCATGTCCTCTCGTAAAAGAGGTTCGTTTGTTGGGTGGTGATACAGATAGTTTCTTCTTAGGTATTACCACTCAAAAAGATTTAAATTTTAATGAAGTAGGTAAGTCATTAGAAAAATATTTCGACACATCTAACTACAATCCCACTCATCCACTCTATTCCATACAGAATAAAGCCAAACTTGGTTGCTTTAAGGATGAAACAGCAGGAAAGGAAATAGATGAAATGATTCTCCTCCGTCCTAAAATGTATTCCATGAAATTAAAAGAATGTGCAGATAGTATTAAGCGTGCTAAAGGAATATCAAAATCCATTGTTCATAAAATGAAACATCGGTCCTATAAGAAGGCCTATAAAAATAAAAATATAACGTTTGTCAATATGACAATCTTAAAATCTCAAGTTCATACTGTAAAAACGTACACATTTAAGAAACGAGCGCTTTCAGCATGGGAGGATAAGAGGTGTTGGATAGGACATAACACATCTCTTCCACATGGACATCCTGATACAAACATACCTCCACCCAAAAGAATAAAACTCACGCTACCACATTCAGGAGATGTATTGACATAATCAACTTTAACTCAGTATTTTGATGTTGCTTTCTGTAGATAAACATGGTTGTTTTATGTATCGTATGAGATCGTTTCTTCCTTGTGAATATGTGTCCACATCTGTACATTCCCCATGTGATGACTTTTCCACTGAAAGACATTTTTCCTATCCCTGTATATTTCCACCCTTCACGAAGTAAAAAGACTTTTTGTATATAGCAATGTTTATTGAAGTGCGCTCATGTATATATTTTCAGTGGATGTTGTATAAAGTCTATTGCTTCACATTCATGTACATATTTCAATAAACATATCACAATGACTTCACTTTGTTTTCCGAAACACTAACGTTATGAGGGATTTAGTATCTTTCACATGGATGCACTCTTGTAAACCATTGGTAATTTTGATAGCAATAGAGGGTATAGTTTGTTTGACGACGGGATGATAGAAAATAGATTCAAACATCTTCTCGACTATTCCATATGAAGCGTCTTTATCATGAATGAAATCACGTAAAATGTATTCTTTTTTCTCACCAACAGAAATAGGTAGAATCAAATCACTTTGAATGTAAAGGTGCTGTTCATGTTTATCAAGTGTCATTGGTGTTTCTATACCAATCGTATGCGCAGCAGCAAACACTGTTTGTAGCATTGAAAAACCAAAGAGTTTTTTCAAATTTTTACTCAATTGACATTGAATGTCATCACCCAGTCTCAGAACAACGCGTTGATTTTCAATTGAAAACGAAATGTGGTGTGTCTTTACATCATATTTACTTTTCATCACATGCTTCAACTTCTGTTGTATATAAGGATTTACTACATGAATGAAGCTTTCAACTGTATGATATAGACGCGGCATTATATTGATAGCAACTTTAGATTCTTCATAAGACTGGTAAATTTTCTTGATGCGATCGCCATAGATGTCCACCCACCATTCATCATTAACTGAATCAGCTTTAGTGTGATATTCATGAGAAGCATACACCAGACCGCTTCCAATAATAGGTGTATAATGTCTTACAAAATGACGCAAGGTTGGAGAGAAATAAACTGTAAGTTTGTCATTATATTTCTGAATAACCAACTTATTTTTGTCCGCCATAATTTTCTCTCCATACTTCTTACCCACAGTCTCATTCCATCGTTTTACTAACTCAATAAGTGATAAAGGTTGAACACCACGCTTTTTCAAAATGATGCGTTCTTCACATTCTACAACATCTTCATCAAATATTTTAAATCTATAATGAAATTTGTTGATTCGATTTGAATAAACTTTTCTAACATTTGCAGTAGCAATTGACGTTAGATGTAGTCCATGGCCAAAACCAAGATGTGGATAGAATTCATTATCCAACCTCAGCGTAAGACCTTTAGTAAAAGAATGAAAGCGGAGGAACTGTCTCCCACTCCAATGATAGATAGTAAACTCATAAGCTTTCTGATTTTTATTCTTCATGATGGAAGTATTACCACTGTTGAATGCCTTAATAATTTTCTCATTCCCAAATGGACCATAAGAATCTGATTTTATCTGAATCCATTCATAGTTCCACTTTCCATCTGATGTTAAATTGTATGGGAACTGGAATGCATTATTCATCGTTATTCCATCATGGGTGCGAGGAGTTAATATCATTTCTTCCAAATCATTCACATTCTGAATATTGCTATCATAGCAAATACTAGAAACGCCAACCTCCCATTCACCTTCTAAATGCAGTGGGCGATTTAATTCTACTCGATAGTCTGATGGTTTATTTTTGGGAAATTTATTCATAGAAGCATTACTGGGCAAGTAGATTAGAAATGAGTCCTTATTTTCACTTTCCATATTATTCACATTGGAAAATATATTAGCATACGTTTGCATTAACTCTTCATTCGGAAATGGAGTGTGATACTTGTCACAGCATCTTTATGAAAAGGAATCAACGCACCAGCATCGTCATAAATGGCAATATCAATTTGTGGGATGTAGTTTGATTTCAGCTTTGTATAATGCACTTTCTTGAAAGTATGCTCAGATAAAATACTGCAGCTTTTTGGCTGGTATGGTATCATTGCTAGCAATGGAGCTTCAACATCTCCCACACGTACATCTTCACCAATATTGGAATATATCTGAAAATAGTTAATACGACGCGATAGCGACATGTCTGCGCTAGCTTTGGTTACAGTACCACTTTTAAAGATATTTTGGTCAAAACCCAAAATGTCCATTAGAGTTTTATCCATAATTAGTTCAATACCTTTTCCACTTATAGTGAGAGACAAAGTACCTTCTTTTTCAGAAAATGAAATATGTTGCTCATTAATCACTTCATTTAAATAATCTACCACCAATTTAACCGAAGTAATAATGCGAGGCATCAACACTCTTGTTTCATGTAAGAAACCACCAAAAGGCTCTACACACTTTCTGTATAAAGATACGCTCCATTCTGTATCAAATTGATTTGGCCTTTCACATGGTAAATGTTGCATATCAGATTTTCCATGAACAGCTGCAGAACGATGTCGTAAGAACTGATGAAAATCTTTTGAACAAACTAATACTAGATCATCATCATTTAATTTGCTTATTGCAATATGATTAGATGATTTAATATAAGTCAATGTTGCCACTTGTTTGTCATCAACTCGAAGGAGATAATTAAATTTCTTCAATAATGTTTCAGGAGTCATGTTTGTCTTTCTTGGCTTAATCACAATCTTCTTCACCAACGTCTTCTCATTTCTTGGAATAAGATCTACATAATAAGCTTCCTCTCGATATATTAACTGTTTATGACCACTTATGTGGTAATTAACGTTAAAATTATCATAGCTTGTTAAGGCGCTAGCGAGGTAACCTAAATCATTTCTTAAACTTGGACTTAAACCAACAATCCAATCTTTCTCAACTACATGATGTACATAATTATAATCATCATTGTGCGGAGTAAATTGGGCAATATGTTTACACGCTTTATTCAAGAAATCATATATAAACTTTTTACATGATAAGAGATCTTTCTTTGGCCACTGTGGAATGTATACTCGGCAGCCCTTTTCACATTGGTAAGCAGCTGTACGTCTCATATTAATAGTCATCACCTCATGATCAAAAGTATAGACACAGTTGCTATAAACAAGTTGAGTGACACCCACTTCCCAATTCCCATTTAGCTGTTGTGCATGATCAATGGGAGTAGAAAAGAGTGCGGCTCGATTACTAGTAAATCTCTTTGTAGCCGCATTGCTAAGCAAAATATGATAAAACGACATTTTTATATTGCTAATCTGCAACTTTGCATAACATCATGAAGACTTGGATTTTGGACTCTCTACAATATATCAGAGTTGATCGTGATGGAAACGTACATTTCAAAAATTCTCATGGTCATACATCAAGAGGAATTACATTAACATGGCGACAATTTGTCAACCTCAATGATATCATGAGGGATTTGGAATATTTTGAAACATTAAGATTCATCTCCTTGGGTGATCAAGTTTGGCTTCAACATTACAGAAATGAAATTCAAATCTACCATTCTCATTCCGCAAACTGTTTCTCATTTCGCAAATACAATTGGGAGAAGTATAGAAGATACATACATCGCTCCATCATGACATTTATTCGTCGTGAGTTCATCGCCCTACTATGCAAATCTTAATCAGATATGATTACCACGCACCATGAGTTGGAAATTAGATTCCCTACAACGTATTGAAACGGATCATGATCGAAACGTCTATTTCAAAGATTCAACTGGAAATGTGAGAAGAGAGTTTGTTTTATCTTATCGTCATTTTCAATCTCTACATCATATCATGAAGGACTTGAAATACTTCTATATGAAAAGACATTCACGTATTGGAAATCGCATCTGGCTGCGCGTCAACAATCGGCGAATTCAACTCTATCATTCCCAACTTCATACTAACTTCACATTTCATCAAGGTAGTTGGGAAAAGTATAAAAGGAAGGTACATCGCTCAATTTACTCATTCTTTCATCATGAAGCGCCATCGCTACACCATCGTCAACATTCTCCGTCGCTTCAGACTCTACACCAAAATCGATCTCACAACATTACGCCAACAGCTTCCAAACAGCAAGTATTACCCGGGCCGTCCTCAAATGTTAGTGGTGAAGATGAACAATTCACGGAATCTTCAACTCTTCCCAAATGGGACTGTACAGATTCTCGGCGCCCTTTCTCATTCATCGGCGCAGTCAATGCGCTTAGAGCTACAGAGACTACTACGTCGGATATGGAAGAGGGAGAGGTGTGTGATGTCGAATCTGACTGTGGACAATATGGTGATCTCTACTCAATTGAGTGACAGTCTATCATTTTTGAAGATTCGTACCAGCAGTTACAGTTTGTGTTATGAACCCGAACTTTTTCCTGCAGCTCTCATTAGTTGTTGGTTGCCTGTGCATGTGGCAATCTTTCATAATAGTAAAGTGATCATTACTGGACTAAAATCTCATGAACAAGCAAATATGATCCTAGACTATCTCATTGAGTATGTACGTACCCAGCGGATTGTAAAATAAAAAACAATTTTTCCAACATGATGTTTTTATTTCAAATCATGATAGAACTTACAAATCATTTTTTCATTAGAGGATGGATTACATGAAAAGTTTTGAATAACAGATGCAAATCGAGATACATGTAAACGTTTTAAGATGAAGTACAGTACAAAAGCACCACACGTTGATGAAAGTGGATGTTGTAGTATGCGTTCATTTCGCTGATATTGACGCGTATGTTTTCTCAACCACTGCTGTGTTGGTATATTTGGAGGTTGAGCAAGAGAGTCAAATAGTTCACCACGTCGGTCTTCTCCAATAAAGATCGCTTTCCAATGCTCACCGCCTAAATTCTGTGAATGAGTGTTTAGCACAATAAAGATGGGATAGTGATTTACTGCAGGTGGTAAGGTATCGAGTGAATAGACATTATCGAAAGCTTTCAACGTCGCTTCGTCTGCATTACGCTGCACTTTAGTCTTAATATCGTCAGCAGTCAACCAACTCATTAACGATTATACTGAAGAATCACGTCACGATACTTTGTAATTTCAATATTTGAATCGAAGACTGCATAAATTAATACATTGATCGTCTCAGGTAGTGTTCTTTTGAACGTCAAATCCAAACGAATATTATGAGGCACGTTCGCTTGACGATAGGGTGCACTAATATCGCTGTCAGCAGTCAAATCAAATGCATAAATAGTATATCCACTCTTAAATTCTTTCATAGTCAGTCCGTTGGTATCATCCGTATTGTAAAAGCCAAAGACATCCATAAAATCAACATAACTGCGCATAAATTGATCCGAAGCAAAATCTGGTTTGTAGGGTGGACCAGGATGACTCACACCATTAACACGTAAAGCAATTTCACTTAACTGATTGTGTTTAAAATTGAAAGGATTCTTCTTTATATTACCATTAAATGCATCATTTTCAACCATTGCCACCATGAGGAGCTTCGGTGCTTCCGATGGAAAGAGGCCATCTTTCATGAAACTCTTTTGATCTTTCGGAATTGTAAAGGTGAGAAGCTTTGTATGCTGAACGGGGTAAATGGCATTTTGGCGGTTAAGACCTTCAGCATGCCCTCTAATGACACTTGGATTCGGTACTACTCGACGAATGTAAAGTGCAATATCTTCCACATGAATTCTAAAATTGTCAACTTTAGCAAATGCATTCAGCGCAAATTCAGGCTTATTCAATGTCAGCTTGAGTCGCATGCTGGTATTACAGAGTAAAAACTTTGACTGTCTAAAGAAGTCTAAATTCAGCGGACCATATAGCTGACATACTCTACTATCTTTAATCATAGCAGATCGCTTTACAAAGCCACTGTTTGTTTCAACATCAAATTTTCCTGCTTCATCTCTGTACCATCCCATGGCTTCCATATGACTTTTTTGTGCTGCTGGATGAAACTGTGATACATGATTGAAATATGATTTATAGGGATAATCGCTTTGACCACCTTCCACCTGCTGCTCTCCAATCGTTAGAGAAACATCGCGAAGTAATGTAGTCAATGGTAAATTGTTCAGTCCAACTTTATGTGCATCGTCAATAGCAGTTCCATCTGCTTGCTGAATTCTAAACCTCAAATCAAGCATCGCATAACTCAAATCTATGTAGTCATCACTACCACCAGGAATAACAAATTCAATGGGGCCAGCATTCTCAGCTGTTCGAGGATGATAATCTACAATACTTGAACTAAGAATATCTGTCTGTATGGCTTGTTGATCGAACAAACAAAAACCGGAAGTTTTACACTCCATGATTAGAAGTTATAGCAGCGTCGTCGTTTAGCGCCTGATGAATGATTAGAGCCTCTGCGACGTTTGCGTGAATGCCTTTTGACTGAAGATCGCACCTTACCAGCTCCGCGATGTTTCCTCCTTCCTTTTCTCATTCGTTTAGGTGATTTCTTTCCTTGAGTAACACCAGCAATGGTCTGCTTCAATGTTTTTAAACCGCGTTCCTTCCCACGATTCAACAAACTGCTCTTAAAACTTCTACCTCTGGAAAGATCACTAGCAACATCACCAGCAAAGCCAACGGCATTACTTAAAACATTTCGTTTTAAAGATCTACCGACATTGGATATGAGAGGTGCTACAACAGATTTCAGTGCACCAAGTATGCTACCTCCACGTTGGCGGCGAGCACCGATGTAAATTTGTCCTCCACCACTTACGTAGGAGGGTCGTGAATAAAATGAGGCAGTTGGATTCATAGCTCAAACCCTAAACATTGTTAGTTACAACTTTGCATGAATCACTGTCGATCACTTAGATGAAAGATGTCGGCACGACGCATCCAAGAGTTCATACTTGAAGGATAACCAGTCCATTTAACAAGACACCATTCTTCACCTTGCCGTTTTTTACATCGAATGATTTTCTCTACCAAATATGTTTCACTTTCAGTGACTACCTCAATCTCATCGCGGTAAAAGCTACCCTCAATTTCTTCATTATCGTAATCTTTCAACTTGTAGGTGGTCGGAGAGTCTTTTTGATTAATCCTTGATACTGTAAATACCTCCTCTGTCCAATTCGGGAGGTACCCTTTAGCAAAAACACTTTTCACTTTTGAGATACGAACTTTATCGCCAATTTTCACATCACTTTTCACATGAGTGCGTTTACGTTGGAATGATTCGCGCACTTTATCTACATTGTCAGCATTTACATCTACTGGTCTGAGTCCAATAGAACGATGGATAGAGTGATTGTAGGCATGGAGTGTATCTTGTAGAACCTTTGTCCAATTTTGTGTCAAGTTGGCAGTAAAATGTCGCCACAAACGATTTTTTAATGTGCGATTAAAACGTTCAACGAGTGCAGCTTTATAAGCGCTCTTTACACTAAACAACTCAATGTCATGCCTCTCAAATAATCTTGTCACATGCTGATTTTCAAACTCTTTTCCTTGATCACTCTGAATTCTTTTTGGAATGCGACCTTCTCGAAAAATTGTTTGGAATGCTTTTGCTACTCCTTTCCCTTCTTTAGTTTTTAAAGGTTGAGCCCACGCATAACGCGAGAAAATATCAATGACGGTTAAAATAAAATTATTGCCCGAGTTATGTTTTGAAATGGAGGCAACATCGCACAAATCTGCTTGCCACTGTTCATCGATGTCATGAACAATATAATGGCGGGTGCGGTACTTCTTTTTCGCTTGTTTGTGGAGTGTATAGGTAGCCTGACCCTTTAACCATCGTTTCACTTGTGATTGTGGAAGACCACTCGCTTTTGATAATTTCTTGATAGATGCAAATCCTGCCGGATGTTTTACATCATAATAGATTGACTTCAAACGTTCAGTCGATGACGGCTGACTCTTTTTCCTCCTTCTCATCTTTTTTCTTTCTTGCCTTTCTACATTTACAACAACTGCAGCATTTAGCGGTTTTGCGATCGTGTTCACATTGCTTAGGGGTTTCATTATGAGAGCTGGCGCAGCAAGTGCAAGTGACAACGACATTCACCTCTGGCGGCTCATTACATGGCAAGCAACACATCTGCTTCATATTAATAGTCTGAGAACATGTATTTCCTAGGAGGAGCTGTTTTACGTTTTCCTTTTACCAGTTTTAGTGGCGATACGGATCTACGTCGAGTTCTTCCCCTTGTTTGCTTAGTGAGTGTGGGAGGGGATGTAGCAGGTGACGTCTTAAACCAATTTGTTGGCATTTTCATCGCCTGAAGCATTGGAGTAGTAGCCACTGTTGAATCAAGTTCTTTCAATGTCTCATTATTTAAAGCAAATTTTGGCACATTATGCTTTTTCAATAGTTTAAGAAAGTATGACCAACCAGGTGGAACATAGCCCTGACGGCGCTTTCTACGTGTCGCATACTGAATTAAGTCTTCATAACGTGAAGCATCAATCACTTTATTTTCATCTGTAATGATTTCTCCTCTATCATTTACATTGAGATGGGGTTCAATACTGTTGAAAAGAGATATGGCATGTGCGCGAGATGCTAAAGGTGTAGCAGTCGATACAGAGTCACGCATCTTATTCTTCAAGTTTTTCAATTGCTCAACAGTTTCCGATTGTAATAATACAGCACGATGTGGATCTTTGATGTGAACATTTTGCTGATAATCTATTTCTTTCCTATACATTTGATTTGCAAGAGGTTGCTTTACTTGCTGCATGGCAGTCAATTGTACATATTCATCCTGAGGAATAACAATCATGCGAGAATAAGAACTCATAGTTTGTAGATAATCATGGGAGTTTTCAAAATATCACTTCGAAATCTAAATTCTTCCGGACACTCTTGCGTAAAGTCAATGAATAAGTAACCGTATGGTTTTTCAGTAGCTGCTTGAAAAATTTCAATTAAGGCTTTTGATCCTCTGGGTGCAACTTGTCGCGCTAAAATTTCAAATTGACTTTTATCTCGCGGATTCTTGAAAATAGCATAATAGTGTGTATTCAGGTTTCGTGTACGAGCTTCTTTTCCATCAGGAAACAAATTTTGTGTAATATAGATGATAAAACACCTTTTATGGTGTGCTGCGCGAGTGAACATATCTGTAACATCTTTTGAATTCTTACTTTCTTTTAATAAATCATCCAATACAACAACATCATTAGACTGAAGTTTATCCACTGGAATAATTCCTTCATGTCGAATAAAGTTGCGACTTTGCAATTCCTGAAACAGCGACGGTTGATAAATACCATAACACCAAATCACTCGATTGATAGGTTCCTTAAACAACTCCCTTCTTTTATCCAATAAATTCAGCGTGAAAACAGTTTTACCTGCATGAGATGGACCTGATACAGTCAGAACTTTATCACATTGAAGTCTGAAATCCATTTTATTACTTTGAGACTCAACATTTGCATAATTAACGCTTAGAGCCAAAGATATTTCCCAATAGGTTGCCCACGGCAGGAGCTATCATTGGAAGTATTGCTGAAAGGAAACCGCCCTTTTGTGTTAGAGTTTTCCTCTTTCTTTGAAGGGCGACTTTAGGATTGGAGATGAAACGCAATTTCGTAGCATATCGCTTAAGTAACTTTCGTTGTTTTGGCGCTAATTTCTTCGTCCTCAACTTCCTCACATGAGAAATAATTTCACAAATGAATTTATCGTTAGCATGTCGTATAGCATTGTATCGCTGATTTGCTTTCATTCGTCGGAGAGCTTGAATGGCTGAAGAAAACTTTTGACTTTTACGTTTCGTCATTTTACGTTTCGCCATTTTCCGTGTTAGACTTTGCTAAAACCTATCTTTACCACATTTGCATAGGTACTAACTATTGCGACATAAGTGACACTCGAAATGAGCAATGTCACAGTGGTTACATTGGCAAAGTTGAATGCAATTACGTATGAAACAGCGTTGACAAAAAGCATGCTTACATCTCTTGAAGATGCGCTTTTCATTTCCATCCTTTCGCTTACATACATCGCAACACATAGTTTCACCGTTACTGATGTCTATAGCAAGTCTTTTTGAAGATATGAATTTGCTAGCCTTTTCTAAATAATAGACGCATGTACAGAAGGAATATACTTCGAGAGTGAGCAGACATAGCTCGAAAACCAGTTGTGCTACAATCAAGTACCACTGCATTTTCAATTTTTCTTTATGGAAAGTTGAATGTGAATATCTGAAATCGCTTCAATCACTAGACTGCTACCATGATGGTTAAATGCGTTAAGACGTTCAGCAATTTTTATCATATGTCTTTTAAAAAATTCTTGGGGGTGATCTACCACTTCCATTGAATAAGAAGCAAAATGGAAAGAGCGACTTTCCACCTCTTCCTTTCCAAAATGACTAAACTTAATTTTCGCAACTAATCGCGCCATGATAATGCTATCAGAGAATGTATTCATTAACTCTAGAAATAGAGTGCTAGCATCATCGACCACTGCTTCGATGTCGGTCTCATCTTTATGAAATTTTATCACATAATCTTGAACAGCTCCTTTTAAACTTTGCCTATGAAAACGTAATGTTCCGCAGTCGTTTGAGAAAGACATGATCGCCCTTTATCTAACCCATCCATTGCATGAAAACAACAACTCTTCTCATAGTAACATTTATTGAATAATGGTAACAAGCATGCATTATAAATCAATGGTTTGAAAGAGATAAAATAGATACAGCTGGTAACTATCATACAGCGAGCAATGATAACCATACAGGACTTTGGCAGTGTTGAGGTAAGGAGGAAAGAAGCATTGGTTATGAACGTAGCTACTACAACGAACAGACAAAATAGGAACACACAAATCCTTAAAACGTTTTGTGACTTCATGATAATGTTGATTCACTCTACTATCCCAAGGTGGGAGCAAAATATCATCAATGATTAGATTGGGAAATACTTTCCTCTCCTTACCAGGATTATTACAAAAGATGCGTATAACATTGAAAGCAGCTAACCATCGTTTAAAGTCAATAAGAAGAGCACTCTCACAAGAAAAGCCATAGTCTTGCAAATATTTCAGATTAAGTCCATGAATGTGTTTTCTCGCCCATTGATCAACATTGGGATCGCAGTTGGCATGTTGATGATAGACACTAACAATCTGATATGTCCAATTGTTCATAGCAATAGCACTGAGCTCCTGTACAGGTTCACCCTCACAATCCATAAAAATGATGATAGAAGCCTAAAACGGAAATTTACACATCTAAGGAAACGTTCTATAACATATTACAAAATGAAGAATTACATCGATGCTTTTCACGACAAAATACACAAATGATATGATGGCAACGAAGAAGTAAAATGTATCTAATAAGACCACGTCTACGACACTCAAAGCACATAAGCGAATTGTCATAGGGTAGAGTTAGGAAAGGACTAGCAATTCTCCTTCTTTGATTTGCGTTTTGATGTAGCATTCTTCTCCGACTTGCGCTTCGTACCACTGCTGTTAAGGATTTGATCAATTATGTCGTCCACGTTGGGTGGTTTCGGAATATATAGGATGGATTCCATATGCATGGAGAGAGAGGCTATTTTATTATCCTTGTGTCGACCATAATATAGCCCATTCACTTTGAAAAGGATATCCCAAGTACCTTCTCCGAGCTCATCACATCTGATGGGTATTGAATGATCTCCCTCCTTCTTATAGTAAGTACACCAATGTGATACCGGTAGGCAAATGTGATTACCATCCCAAATCTTTCTATAGGGAGTATCCTTGTCATCTCTCGCCTTCCACTCTTGAGCAAGAGGAGTAGGAATGTCCATATTTAATGTCACGTACTCCTCAATAATATCAAGTTGGTGGCGAATGTACGGACTCACGGGGATCAGTATGTAGTCCCCATACTGATTGTGCATTATCTTGACATCCGTGGAAGGGAGCATTCCCGTTTGGAGAACTACGCTATGATCATCATAACGCAAGGCTTGTTTAAATTTACGCTGTAGCGGTGTAGGATTATGTACCTTGGATGTTTCTTCCACTGGCCTCAGTTGTAGATGATCTGACCGTAGCGAACCTTGTAACGTTTGACCGCCATTTTGTCCTACTAGTGCAGCAGATGGAGTAGATGCCTGAAAATGAAAAAAGATTGTATTAAGTTTACGTTCAAGGGAGGAGAGGGAGGGAAGTAGCGACTTACCATTTTAGTTGGATAATAGAACAGGGAACTAGAGAGAGAAAATGTGCGTCCGTCACTCGTGTGATTCAACGATGGAATGATTCTCACTGTGGAAGGCTCGCTATTTATAAAGAAATGCTTGATTCTCATTGGATGATGATCCTCATTGGACAATAACATCAAGTTGATTCCAAATCTGGCATCCGTTTACCAATCCGATAGTTCGTTTTGAAGCTACAGCCCAAAACGTCCCAAATTCTAACTCTGTCGTTTTTCACCAATGTCCCAAAATCTTAAATGGCGTCTCACATGTAAACGAAGGCAGATACGAACAAGCCGATTCTTTCACTGAATTTGTCTCACTCTTAGCTTTCAAACGAGCTATCGCACGACAAAATCCGTCCACTGGAAGCAAGCTGTCCAGGGGGGGGGGGACGTCAGCCGAAAATTTTTTCTCTCCGATTTCGCTGGAAACATCCTTCCTAACCCAAAATTTCACGTAGATTCCGAATCTGGACTCCGTTTTCTCATCCGATGCTTCGTTTGGGCGCTACACACCAAAAACATCACACACTATAGCCTCAAGACTAATCCTGGCGGTCGCCCACGTCAACCTAGACGGTCGCCCACGTCCACCAGGCGGTCGGACCCACGCACCCGAGTCTCACACTCTGTCGTTGCAGAGGGGGGGGGGACGTCAGCGAACATGTTGTGAACGTGGACCCACCCGGCCGGCACACCACGACAGACCACAACCTCTGTCGTTCCAGAGGGGGGGGGGGACTCAGACACGAAGCACCACGGCGGCCGACCACGACACTCTGCCGTGCCAGAGGGGGGGGGGACGTCAGCCACGACGGCGGCCATCTTGCGCGGTCCAGTATTTGTCACTTGCTTACTACTTTCCAAGTTAAGTTTACGAAATATTTTTACTAACTTATTACTAAATTTCTGTGATGCATAACCCACGAAGGGGATTTTGATTATTTTATTGAAGTCATTATCAATTGTAACGCATGAAGAATTGTTTAATTTACGACCTATAAATTTGTTGATTGTTGATTGAATTAATTGCAATGGATAGCCATTTCTACTTAAGATATTGGTAATTTTACTACATTCATTATGGAATAGATTCCTATTGGTGGATACATTGTAAGCACGATGAAGCATGCCTAATACTAGTGTGTTTTTCCAATTGCGAGGACATAAAGCATTGAAATTCAGTAAAAGACCTGTAAAGGTAGGTTTACGATAAATCTCAGTAAGTATATTGTCCTCATCAATTTTCAGAAGGACATCCAGAAACGGTAATTCTTTATTGCCCACTTCTGATGTAAAGTGCAAGTTACTGTGTTGAATGTTTAGAAAATTATGGAATACATCTATGTGTTGTTCATTGTTAAATACAGCTATGATATCATCCACATAACGACGATACACAACAGGAGAGAAAGGTAAGTCCTGCCATTTATGTTCTAGATTAGCTAAGAAGACGTTAGCAAGGGTTGGACCCAACGGGCTACCCATACTTACACCATCCACCTGTTGGTATACAGTATCATTCATAAGAAAGCAACCAGACGTGGCAAATTTTAATAAGTACTACGAAAGTACTTAAGTAGTACGAAGAAAAAGTATTTAAAGACTTATTAAAATCCAGACATGCAATCGCGTCTTGTCTATTACTTTCAATGTCAGGTTGATCCTGATTGCCAATATATTGGCAAAACCAAAAGACGTCTGCATCAACGTAAACTTGAACACTTAAGTGGCAATAGTGCCATTGCAAAACACATAGAACAATGTAACCATTGTTTTCGTAACTATAATGATTGCTTTAAAATCATTTACCGTGGAAACTCGGACTTTGAGATTAGCATTGTTGAATCTATAAAAAATTTTAGTAGCAATCCATTGCTTAACCGAACATTAGGTTATAATGGTAGCTCTTATTTCTTAAAGATATATAACTAACAATACCTATTGTTTAATTGTTTATACGTAGTATTTAAATAACCTTTTCTTCGTTGCAGATTGTAACCACGTGACTTATGGAATTGTTTTGATTATGACCGATACAGTATTAATAAATAGTTAGATGACGTCATGGAATGACGATTTTCGACGAAGCTTTTCAGCAGGCAATTTAACAAATAAGGCTACTTTTATCATTTTTTCCGATTTAGCAGACAACGTGATGGTGTGGTCAAAAAATAATTGGCATTGATTTGTTCAAATGAATATACTGTATACGAGTATCTCAAAACAATCGCAAAAATTTGATGTTTATTCACTTTTTATCTAAAAAAACTGGCCTACTGCAAAAAGTCTGAAAACCGGCGTCAATGGATATTTGGTCAGAAATGCTTTACAAGTTTTGGAAATATGGATCAATGAGCAGGAGTCAATGGCACAATTGAGCGAAAATTCGATGTTCTAATTTTTGCCCTAGATGTTTACATCAAAATAAAATTGCACGGTTGTTTTTAATCCTCTAAATTTTTCTCAATACTTATCATATACAGTATGTTCAAGGATGCTTAAATTCTTAATTGGAATGATAAATTGTGTCAATCCATAATAGATAGAGTTAAAAATTGATTGAAAACTATCGAAAAATATAGAAAATAATAAGTGGCGTCCGTTACATCACCTCTATGAAGCAAAACTACAAAGGGTTTTTGATTAAAACATAAAGGCATCATTAATGTATTAACAATCCCGGGAAGAAATGAACACAAGATTGATTTACAAGCATAAATTAGCAAGTGGACAGAATGAGCGTCTGAACTTTGAAAGTGTAATTATGAAATGAACCCGAAACAATTGTGTGCTTAATGGACATTGTTTTCTTAAAAATTCATGTTTTAGGAAAATATCACTTGAAAGTGAAACTCCCAGTCAATTCGTAAGTATTTGCAGATGAAAATTAAAAAGTCAAAAATTGAATTTTCTCCAGGAGCGTCCGTTGCGCCTTCTATTTGAGCTGTCATATTGGCTGTAATACGAATTTCGGTCTAATTTTTCTATGAGATGACTAACTAATACAAACAAATATGTGTGTGCAATCTAGATGATCTAGGATAATTTAAACTGCCTACACAGCTTGTCTTACTGGGAGCCTGCCTACAGAACTGTTGTACAGAGCATGTACATGTCTTTCTCATCCGTGTGTTTCCGATCGTTTTAATCCCTGTGGTAACTAATGAACTCTATCTCAGCATTCCTGGTGTATCATGCATACATTGTGAAAAAAAAGGAAATTACAGCAGTATTAAAGGCAGGATTTCACTTAAGGTAAACAAACTTAAAGTAATATTTACATATTACACTTGATTGAATTTAAAATTCTTTCGTAAACCTAAACTGAACCAGTCAGTTATAAGGTCTTGTAGTAAAACGTTCATAATGTATTGTATTATCTAGGCTTTCTTTAGAGGATCAAAAACACAGTCATCCAAAGAACTGTATATGAAGTATGAACAGTAACACAATTCCAAATAAACGTATGTCAAAACGGAAATGATGCTAAAAATAATGCCGATATCACAGAACCCACCCACATAATTTGTGTGAGAATAATTCTATAATCAGACAATAGACAATCTGCACAAATATCGATTATCTGGTATATAAAATTATCCAGTTACTATCCGTTATTATCCGGCATTTTTACTATCTGGATTATCCATATCATCCGGATAATCCTAACAACACTAGTTTTCACCACTAACTATTGCATTCGACATCAAAACTTGATTTTTCAGCATCTCTGTGGTTGCGTGAAACATTCCTTTTAAAGGTCAAAAGGAAAGAAGAGTTAGAAAAGATATACGGAACATAGCATGAAAAGTCTAGAAAAATGGTTGAAATAACATTTGCTTTCATCCCATTGGAATTCCACTGCATTTTAGTGGGAATTGAAAATTCCGTTCCACTGGAAAGCCTGGTGAAATTGTAACACGACTTCAACTTGCATGCAGATGTAACTTGTATTTATCGAGCTTAGATATTAGTTGCTGGATCGTTGAGTATTCCCCTGAGGATTGGTATGATGAAATCGCATTCACATTGTGTAAGCGGCTGCTATCAAACATGAAGCGTTTTCAATAGAAGTCAATCTCGGCCGGATATTAAAATCAATTTCGTTTGATAACTCAGTCTCATTTGGCTATTTCATGACGTAACACGCTGAATCACGGAGAGATATTGAAAGCGCTTAATTAACAGATGAAAGAAGTGTTTCAATCAAAATGAGTGGCAAAATGTTCCAAATTACCACATTAATTAATTAGGAGTTTTATAATCTCGTCGTGATAATCTCTTAATAATCTTGTCGTGATTTCCGTGACGAAAACGCCCACGTCACACGTTGATGCGCACGCCATAGATATGTAAATCGAGCTGACACCTCCAATTCCCAATAGGTCTTCGTTTTCTCATCATTCTCTATTGAAAATCAGCTCTTTACGAAGCAGTGACATCATGTTTCCGTTGACCAGAGCAAAAATAACTTGAAAATGATGTGAGAAATCAAAACAATTTTATATACTGCTTAAATATCTTTACATAAAATAGGTTGCATGTTGTAGACCTAAGATGTCATCTCATGGGCAATGTCACGAAGCCCGGGAACTTTCACCGGGCTCTGAAGTGTGGGGATTTGATTCGCTCCTTCACCATTCTTGAGTTCCAAGCAATTGCACCGAATGACATGAAATGCGCAGTACAGCATAGTCAGGGTGTCGATCGCCAAGTCAATGGCATCCATTCGCCCCAACTCTTCGTTTCTGTGTGGTACTTCAACCTGCTGCAGCGCCCATCAACAGCCGCGAGCCCTCTACATGCATCACCCTGCTCGCTAGCATCTTCCCTAATCCAGCCCTGCCAGCCCAGCCGACCAACGTCACCTGCATGTAAGCATCGTAGCAGCCGTAAACGGATTTCTCGTCGCGTCAATCTCCCGGCACCTTCTCTCCTCATGTTCAATGCGCGTGCGCTGTTCAACAAAGTCGACGATCTGCGAATCAGAGCCGCGAAGTTCAACAGTGACTTGATTTGTGTGACCGAATCTTGGTTGTGTGATCTGATTTCGAATGATAGCATTTCTGTCCCTGGCTACAGTTTGCTCCGTCAAGACCGTAATTCAAATGGAGGGGGAGTGTTACTGTATCATAGATCTTCTTATTCCGTAGCGTAGCTGTTTTAAGTAACTCAGCTGTTGAAAATGTAAAATCCAATATCTTATGTTGTCGTATCGATGATTTTGATGTAACTTTAGTGATCATCTATCATCCGTATTGGGGTACTGTATCTGCCCATTCAGTCGTCATTGATCTTTTACAAAAGCTGTACGACGATTCAACATCAAATCATTTTATCATTGCCGGTGATGTTAATGATCTACGTTTTTCCTTATCCGATTTTTGCTCGTATAACGATTTTCAGCAGATTGTTAGGTTACCTAATCGTGGTAATAACGTGTTGGATGTTATTGTTACGAACCAATCTGCAAAATACGAAATTCCACTGTGTATTGCACCCCTTAATCGTTCTGATCACAAGGGCGTTTTTGCTAAGAATATCTCCGATGCGCGTGATATCAGCACTACAAAAATTGTAATCCGCTCCTGTTCTCCCTCCTCCTTTGCCACGTGTTATAATGTTCTCGGCTCTCAAGATTGGGACTCTGTTTTTGACACGGATGATGTTAACAGTATGGTTTTCATTTTTCACATGTTTTTGAGATTTTGTTACCACTTGTTTTACTCAGAAAAAACTGTTAGAATGAGATCATGTGACCCAGCTTGGCTTTCACCGTCCCTTAAGGCTCTTTCGGACGCTCGAGATAGAGCTATCTTCGTGGCAACCATGCCAAATACATGATTCTACGTGGAGAAATTCCTTGCTGAAGTGTCGAAAGCCAAAAGCAGATACTTCGCCAGCCTTCGCTCAACGTCATCGACTGATAAATGGAAGACCATCAACGCTCAGCGCAAGTTCCGTGCCTCGAACTGTCAGCTTGATGATGCCACGGCTCATAATCTCAACGAAAACCTCACTCAGCACTTCTCTCCCAGTGATATCCATTTGTTTGATAGTGATCTTTCCCATTCCGGTACATCGACGAATGTGTCTGCGGGCCGTATTAGCGAGGATACCATCTTCAAGCTGATCATGAAACGGAAATCAAACGGTCCCGATGGAGTTCCCGGTGGGTTCTACCGTGCCTTCGCAGAAGTTCTGGCAAAACCTTTGAGTATTATTTGCAACAAAGCTTTGGAGACTTCAACATTCCCAACACTGGAAGGCAGCTAACATCATTCCCATTCCGAAGGACAATGGCTCTGACTTCCGACCAATCTCGATCTTACCCTTCCCAAGTAAGATCCTAGAAATTCTTATTCGAGATAAAGTCATTATGCCCTCCGTCTCATCGCAACTTGACTCACGACAATTCGCCTTCATTCCGGGAGGTTTCGGTGGCAGCCGGAATGCCCTTCTTTCCATCCGCCTTGCCACTATCCAGCATATTACCGAAAGACCTTCTCATATTGTTAACATGTTGGCGGTGGATTTTAGAAAGGCCTTTGATTCGGTTAGTCACCTCAAGCTGCTACAGAACCTTGTCCGAAATTTTAATTTCGACTGTCGAATCGTTGAAAGCTTTCTATCTAACCGCCTTCAAAGAGTTACAGGTGCAACAACGACAACACCGTGGAAAAAGGTAACAAGTGGGGTCCCTCAAGGATCAATCCTTGGCCCTATCCTATCCGTGCTCTTCCTAAATGACATGCCAACATATGACAATACACGTATTACTGCATATGCTGACGACATCACCCTTCTGCATTTTGATGTCTGTCAATCTAATGACACTTACGACCCTTCAATGTTTCAACATATTATTGACATGTTCTATAGATGGTGTAAGGAAAAATTGCTGCATGTTAATATCGACAAGACTTAAATTCTCTGTGTCAATCGTCGTCCTGGTGTTTTGTTACCTATTTACATGGACAAAATCTTGATCCAACAGGTTGACACTGTAAAGATTTTAGGGATGATTTTTTCCTCTGACTGTCAATGGGAGTCCCAGTTTGCTCATGTGTACAATAAAATGTGTCGAAGTATGTCGTTTGTCAAGAGACTCAAAACTAACTCAAATCCACCAGCTGTAATTTGGCAAGCATATGTAGGTCTTGTTTTTTGTCACCTGACATATTTCTGGCCTGTTATGTGTGATGTCAAGTGCAAGTTTTTCAAGAAATTTGAACAAATCGATCGCTTGGCTATAAAATGGTCCGGTATTAAAGATATTCCCTGCTTTAGGAGTAGATTGGATGCATGTTGTAAAAAACTGATTTGTTACATAACTACTGCTAAGTCTGCGCATCCTTTACGTGAATTTTTCATTTTTCGTGATAATGTTGACAGGCCTAATGTTAGAAGAAGTCGGGCTCTCTTGCCACTGCAACGTAGATCAAATTTGTATAGTAATTCATTTATCAAGTTTTCTGCCTTCTCATGATGGATTTTATGTATCTTCCTGTGTCACATACCGCTTGTTGTATTGACCTCAATAAAGTGATTATTATTATTATTATTCTAGACTTCTTCGTGTTATAAAAAGCAATTCAAAATTTGAAATATTTTATTTTGATTTATTTTTTGAAAATTCATTGAATTATTCAATGATAGACTTTTTACGTTCCCAAGCTGGTTGATATTTCTGAGAAGTTGCATGAAGTGTTCATAATGACATTGATAAGATTAATTTGTGCAACTCAAGCATGCGCATATGAAATGTGGAGGATTTCGCTCCAAAAAGTAGGTTTTGCAATGAATCTGTGAAACGGCGCCTTCCAAATAACTTCCTCTTCAAAGTATAATGCTGACTTTGAATGATTGATATCTTGGCATTAGAAAGCGGACATGAAATATCTCCAGGATGTAGGCCCTATTCCTCTCTAGACAAGAGAAGACAATAGCACAGATATCTGATCTCTATGGGCTTGACGGTTAATGCTACATATTATGTTGTCTTGTGGGATGAAGGCATCTGATTGGATTACGTAGCTTTTCAAATGAGGACTTATGTCACAATGTCGCTTGTCGATTGCTAAGTTGATAGAGCGTTGGCCAAGAATGCCAAAGGGCGGTAGTTCAAATCTACCAAGATGCGCAGTTATTTACCGTCTGTTAAATGTCGATGTAATTCATTTAGGTATCGGAAAATGTTTAGTCAAAAGTATCAAAGTATCAAAATATTGAAATATTTTTCATTTATTTTGTAACAGGGTCGATTTTAAGTGTGCTAATGTTTTTATAGTCATATTGGCACGAAAGTGTTTCATAGTGTTTCAATTTGACGGCGAGGGAGCAGAATTCTCGTGGTGGCAGTCATGTGCCTATGACTGTGGCTTGGGACGCATACACTATAAACTACTCAACATATAAACCTAGCCATATGCTAAGAGACCACGTCCTGCTAGGGATTGTAGGGTCATATAGATCCGCTCAGGTTGAAAACGTTATCTTCGCCACCTTGACTCAAGTTGGGAGACTCACTTCGACGGAAATCGAGAGATAACATAGCAGATAACGCAATCTATAGGAACTGGAAGCAAATCCTGAATAGTCCTTCATATTTGGAAGCTCCTAGTCATCGCAGACAGCAAATCCGCAGAGGATACTGTCCGCCGAGATTCACAAGGTAAGTGCTTATCTCCAGTATAGTGCTTCACCCGACAATGAGCCGAGCTCAAGCTCAAGTTGCAATTTTAAAACCTCGGAATATTTGAAAAATATCTAAAATGTTTGAAAATCAAGTTATGTTGTAAATTATAGCAATTTTTTCCAAAATTTTGGCAATTGCGGATCAAGTTATGTTTTTGAAATTAAAATCAATTAATTGTTGGCCTATTAGCCTTCTTCCGCAAATAAAACATCTAGGTAGTTCTTCCTAACAAAGGGAGAACTACCTAGTTGTTTTATTTGCGGAAGAAGTGCTAATAGGCCAACAAATAATTGATTTTAATTTCAAAAAAAATTATAGCAATAATTTCGTAGGGTTAATGAAAAAGTTAAAGTCATTCCAACATATTTAGATACTCACTATCCCGAGCATTCTAAACAATAGAAACATGAAAAATATTAGTATGCTCCATCTTTTTCCATTGGTTGGTAAAACAATGACATTTTAAAGAAATTTTCTGGAGTAAATTGGATGCTATTGTCAAATAAAATCGCTTTGTATGTATGTACGCTCGAAGTCGACGCTCGTGATCGGCGAAAAGTTATAGGTGGCAGCCTGCTGAGGAGGCTTGTTGTCCAGGAGTGAGTTCTTGCCACCGCCGGACAACACTAATTCAATATAGTTCAGGATTTAGATGTCTTTGACGTCAGTCAGATACAATAAGCCTTTCCATTTGCGACAAAAGTGTGGGCCTTTACCAACTAACAAAGTGCTTCCTAAAAAGTTTGATATAATATGGTCAAAGACAGTGGAAGATGTACATAGTCTTTGAATATGGTGACTGCCGATGGATCCCAATTTTCAATATTTTGCTTTTGACTAAATCAAAGGGCTTTAACGAAATGCAAAGTATTTCAGTAAACCTACTGTAAATATTTATGTATTTTTATTTTTATGTATTTATGTACATGTATACCTAAATATTATAATATTTATGTCCACAAACCGTTGAAATATTTGAAAAATATTTTGAGAAAATCAAAAATATTTGTCCAAACCCTAGTGATTATAAAGAATAAGGACAACTGGCAGATGCACAAGGAATTCAAATGATCAGGAAACGACACAAATGACTACTAATATAACTTCAATTAGTAGTCTTACAGGAGTAGTCTTAATTTCCACGATTTAAACTTCTAATACTCTTTTCGATGTCTATACTGTCATAGATGATCACAATGCGTTCACAGACCCATACTCTCAACTCATTGTGATCATATTGAAAAATGAGTCGCTTTGTTGAAAGCTACGATACAAAATGCATGCAAAAAGTGGCGAAATTCAGACCTCCAATACAGGTCATAAATACGTTCTTCCAGTAGGTCAAATCCGAAGAATTATTGACGAACGTACAGAACGTTTTAAAGGATTTCCCTCTTTTCCATCCTGTCGCTGCAGTATTTTTGTAATTTCATTATTGTTTCGTGTAAATGATCTTTGGACAAGGGTCACAATCCAGATGACAAATTGGCTTGATAAATATAAATGCCAATCAGAAAAAAAGGAAACCAGCTCGTAAAGTTAGCATTTTGCTCCAACTAAGTTCCCCCGACGTGTGCCATAATTTTCATGCAATTTCCACTCTAGGACTTTCTATGGTATTGTTAATTTCTATGGACCCATATTCTTAATTCATCGTGACATATTGAAAAATGAGGAGCTTTGTTGAAAGCTACGATACAAAATGCTTGCAAAATTCAGACCTTAAAAATAGGTCACAAATGCGATGTTCCAGTGAGATCCGAGAAATCATTGCACTTTCCTTGTAGTCGGAGGTCTTTGGTACTCAGAAGGAATCTATTCGAACGCAAAATACATAAAGTTGCTTTTCTACAGGATTTTAGTTGAAATGTCTCAGTCTTAATGACATTAGAAGTTTTCTTGATTATCATTTTCAGTTCACAAATTATTTTTTGATGAAAGGAGTTATTCTTGAATATTGAAGAATTTATCAAAGTGAGCATCAATTTTGTTTTAATCTAATTTCAATTTTTGCCTTGTTATCCCTTCTGTTATCAAGAACCGCCTTCGTCTTCATTAGTCCGTATTACTTTCAGCATGCGATCTCATTGCACTAAAATTCAGCGCATAAATATATTTCCTTCTAATTTGAAATCCTGTTTGTTTTGCCGAAATTTTTCTAGCAATCTCAAATGAATTTTTAAAGAAAGATTTGGATAACATTTTGTAAATGATATTATTAAATAATTAATCTTTCGACGCACGATCTTTTTCTTATTACGAAATATATTTCGGCTGACCGCCCTTGTCAATCAATTTTACAGTATTGCACAGTATATATGATTTGAAATCAAATTCAGTAACATGTAACAAGAAGAATGTCAAAATATCATTGGTAAAGTTAAAGACAAGTCAAAGACAGAGAAGTTGAACGTTCATGAGCACATAGCACTTTTTATGTGCTACCTTTTCATCACATCTGCCATAGCATGTAATTTTTATACCATAGTCTCTTAATGTTGTAATGTCAATGTAGGCAATTTCGATTGATTCCATTAAGTTTTGTTATTTATGAGTGTCATTTGTTGTTGATTTCTGTTTCTGACCAATGTATCGACCAAAAGCGTGGAGATATTGGCCTAATGAGAGGAGAGAAAAGAAAAAGAAAAGAAAGAAAAACTGGTATCAAAGAGGAAATTGCAAAAGTGTTCTCTTTATTACTGCAACACCTAATTCAGTTTTGAAAAGAAAATGTGAAAAACAAGTTCAGGATAGCGGTTTAAGAATAAAGGTCATCGAAAAAACTGGAACAACGCTCAAATCAAAATTACAAAAATCACATCCTTTTGAGAAAGCTAAATGTAAAAATGAATGTCTAGTATGTAAGTCAAACGGCAAAGGAAATTGTGAGACATCAGGAGTGACGTATGAAATAGAATGTGACAATTGTAAAGCAATATATGTGGGTGAGACGTCGAAAAATATAAAAAAGAGGGGAAATGAACACGTCAAACAATTGAATGAAAAACAAGAAGCATCTGTATTATGGAGACACTGTGAAACCCAGCATGAAGGAATCAAACAAAATTTTAACATGAACGTAACCGGGGTGTACTATAACAACGCAATGGAAAGACAGATCGCCGAAGCTGTAACAATCAGAAACAGAAATCAACAACAAATGACACTCATAAATAACAAAACTTAATGGAATCAATCGAAATTGCCTACATTGACATTACAATATTAAGAGACTATGGTATAAAAATTACATGCTATGGCAGATGTGATGAAAAGGTAGCACATAAAAAGTGCTATGTGCTCATGAACGTTCAACTTCTCTGTCTTTGACTTGTCTTTAACTTTACCAATGATATTTTGACATTCTTCTTGTTACATGTTACTGAATTTGATTTCAAATCATATATACTGTGCAATACTGTAAAATTGATTGACAAGGGCTCAGCATTGAACAAAATTTTTCATGACGATGTTTCTTTGAGAACAAAATTTGGCCGCAGTACATCGAATACTTCTACGGTTCGGCCGCATTTCCTCTATCAGAAGTTTCTGATACCTTAGATACCTTTGATATCTTAGGTTCTGCAGCTAGTTGTTTTTCTTTCAAGAATCTTGAGAGAAAAGCCCATCGCAGTACCTAAGATATCAAAAATATTTGATAGAGGTAATGCGCGCAAACTTCTGTGACACTTTCTCACTACTGGAAATTCAATTAACTGTGACAAATTTGCACTAGGCCAGGCTGCAGTCGTAAGCTAACACCGCAAAATGTGCCGTGAGATTCTCAATTTCAGGTCAGATGAATTGGAAGTTGCCAGTTTGAAGAAAGATACCAAACTTATTGAATATACGCATAGGCGTACGGGCCGGGGGGGGGGCTTTGGGGCTGCAGCCCCCCCACAAGGACTCGGGCAAAAACATTCGGGCAGTTGCCAAATTTTTGGCAGCGGCGAAAAAACTTAAAAAATCGCGTTTTATGGTCAAAGCAAACAAAAATACGATTTTATTCCGATTAGGCGAGACGATGTGCCCGAAATCCGGGCAGTCCACCGATCATAATTGAGGGACAGAGGGAGTGCCAATGAATTCCAAAAGAATCCGAAATTCAGGCGATTAATGCCACACATGTCGGTTACTAATAATGCTACAGACACCAGAATCATTGATACATTTGCCAGTCGCAAAATCGGAGATGTCAGTTCTTTTGATAATATCGCCCGATATTTCTGTTATATTAGAAAACAATTAAAACTTACCTAGTTACATTAGAACTTCTGAAATTTTCCAATTCGTCTACGGATAAGAAGACAGCGTTGTACTATTTTTGATAAAAACATTTGCAAACTTTTATTACATTGATAGTATAAATTGTCGCGTTTTTACTTTCGCGGAGTTCTGGGGTAAGTGTAGAAACTAGATCTTCGTGATTACGACAATTTTTCGGGCGTCAACCCCCCCCCCTAGAGAATGTTGCCCGTACGCTTATGGCTGCAAGGACTCCAAATCGGGCACGACGAGCGATTTGAAATGCTCCCTAAGAATGAATTGTCAAATGTACTGTTTATGAATATACTCTTATGAATATACGAATTTGAATTCTGAGATGCTTAGAATGAAAAACGATCCAGAAGTATTAAAATATTCCTGCCACATGTGCTGGTGTTTATATTTGTTGTCTTACAACTTACAAGGAAATTGCCTATTGTGAACAACTAGTACTATTGAAGGCACAAGTTCGAATATACAAAAAAGACGTTGCCAGAGCATTTCTGGCCAACGAACTAAAATAAGATTTTAAAAAAAGATGAATTGAAGTATCGATGACTTAAGACCTTGAACGAACTTAATGAGCTATCAGAAGCACTTTGGATTTTCCCTGAGTGTAAAAACAAAATAGGATTTTTCAAAATTCAAGAATTAAAGTCTTTTTTTGTAATTTCCATGAAATAATATTTAGAATATCAAATTATATATATATATATAATTTATTCATTTTTAAAAAAATTTAAATGGCTTTCGGACATTCTCAAATTGTCTATGGAATGTAGTCAAATGGAATATAGGCCTTGAAATTTAATATCTTACCAAAAAACGTAGAATGGAGGTCGTGCAAATAGTAGCATTTATACGGGCCAATATGTCGATTTATTGCATTAACTGTTATAAAAACTTTATTACATATAGATATATTTAAACCAATTATTACATAGTGCTTGCGGAATAACCATAACTCAGTAAAAGAATATGTGATTGAGTTGATAAGCTATCGGAAAAAGAATTGTAGACAGATTTGCTGTAAATGGGTAAAGCAAAAATCCGCTAAGATGTATGCCTGGAAGAACGAGGAAGCAGACAATGAATAAAGGAATGCAAATTGATATGAAATACTGAAAATACAAAGAAAAGTCAGCAAAATGTCACTTCAAGACTAGGAATCTGTGAAGCTTCGAGGTTCGATTCGAGAAAAATTCGAATCTATGCCCGCGTCGGCTGGTGAAAATTTATTTCAACTACCCGGCATCTTCGTTTGATTGGTAGCCTCTTCCAGTTCGTTGCGGATTGCAATTGACATTGCAATGTGCTTGAGATGCTGGGCTGGATTCTCATTAAACGTGGCTATAGAAGAGTTGATTGCTGAACTAAAGAGTTAATCAAATCAGCTATAGGGTTTGCTAGTAAATTGATAATCTACATGTCGCTCAGATCAAGGCTTCGGATTCTGTTGACATTTCTGACCGAATCTGATGTTCTTCGAAATAACGTATACAGAGTAGATTTGTAAGTGGCCAATTTGCAGGATCGCAAGTTTGCATCTGACAGCGGCTGTAAGACTCTCAGACTGTCTTGCGTCAGGAATCGTGGCACAAGTTTTCTAAAACAGTGAATTAAACTACACATCAAAATAACCCTTGCTAAAAAAAAGCCGCTTAGCGCAAAGAGGCAAAACTTAGACGGGATATCAAATATATAACAAAAGATTGTTTTATTCACCAACATGTCATCCAATCTTTTGGCAGTGATCCTTAGACTTTTTAAATGAGACCACTCAGATGACTTTTCTTAATGAGACTTTTTGCACCTAACTCCTGTAACTTTTGAGCCACTGCTTATATGCAATCTTTGAGGTAGACCTACAGAAGCTTCAGGGAAATAGGCACATTTCATCTCGACTATATCAGGACAGAGCTCAATCAGCAAAAATCAGCGCATCAAATTTCGATCATCGCTTAAAAACAATGAAATTTTTCCATTTTTAATGATGGGCTGATTGGATGTGCTGACTACATTATCTTTCCTGTTGTGAATTTGTCCACAGTTGATGGAGACGAAATTGTCCTTTTATCCTTATCTTCCTTCCACTGCATCACAGTCTGAAATCAATCGAACGTCTGGTACAAAGGTGACATGAGTTTAAATACGAACATGGTCTATTTCATATGGTACACAACCTTTTCATGACTTGTGTATTTTGTGTAATTTGTGATTTTTAATATCGGAAATGAACACTTACTTATTGCCGACTTAGTCTTTTTTCCCATTAGCCACGGCTACTGGATTACTTCATTGATTTTCAATTTCCAAGCTGAAAAGTTCAAGACTCCAATAATTAATTACAGATTATAGTGCTCGAAGTCTTCTGTAATGCTGTACTTGCATGAACTTGAGCGACAGATTTCCGCAGAAGTCTACAAAGCATATTTAATAATTCATTTTGAATTTGTCCTGAATAATTCAGATAGTCATTACGGACAGCGAAGGTTGCAAGCCTCAAAGCTTGTTGCTATTACTGTGTTCTGATCTCAAACTTGCGATGGATATAGTCCACTGATTGTTAGTTAATGAAAATTGGTGTTCTCCCCAGCTCAGGTTTAAGAACGATTGATGGAGGCTACATTTCCTGTCTCCGCGTGAAACTCAAATGACTTTTCTGTGAAGCTGAAGTCCAATCCCCATCATCAAGTCAGGCAGTTCAAGGCATGTTGTCAAGTCAACATGCATCCAACTCATAATCTACCCTCAATGTTCATTCAAAATAGGCTGTAGTTGCGAGGCGTAGTAGACTGTAATTTTCTCAGCAAAATACAGCCAATTTAATTTGACTGCCTATTTCTTTATGACTGCCAAGGTGTTACTGCATCTTCATTAGCCATGAAATGCATGATTACTAGGTTTTGTCTGATAGGCCTATTTCCTTAATGGCTGGCAGAGTAACTGGTTAAGTAAATCGGACGGTAAAATAAACTCAAGAATTTTTTTTCTATGATTCGATTCGACTCAAAATTTTCCGATTCGCAGGTTCCTATTCTAGATATCAAAAAGAAAGACTGCATGGTTATTGGCCCTTACTCCTCTTTGAGAGGTGCTCCGGTTTTGGTTGAAAAAATCTGCCCCGAACTATGAACTTTTTGTACTACAATTATGATGGAGATAGGTCAAGGAATGATTCAGACAGTAATCTCGACAACTTGACTTAAAATTGAATGATCTAAACAAAAATAAAAGTAAAAGGATGTTACTTTCAAAATGTAGCAGTAGGCAAAATAGAAAAACTCATAGACAGGAGCAGAGGTTTCTTCAATCATTTGATCAGTGACTAATGAGGGAGAGAAAAGCAAATGATTTCACGCAGCAAAATTAACATTTGGTTTTCAAATTCTTATGAAAGTAGATTTTTGGCAGCACGTTGTCTCTGCAAGGAATCTCACACAATCACAGTGGTAACAAAGCCCAAGCTATTTTTTGTGAAAATTCTCTCCACCGGGCATAAAGTCATAAATCAGTGCATTCTGCCTTTTTCGCATGGCAATGCCATCATTCTACATATATTTTTTCCAATAGCTTGTGGTCTATTCATCAACTCTTTACTAAGTTATCGTTTCTCCCTGAGCACTACGAAACAATTGTTTTTTCATGTCACACAATTTCTTTTCTTTATTTTTGTATCGTTTCTTTTCCTCGACTGAGAGAAGTGGATTCTATTTCAGCGGATTGGGTTGTTGGGTATTCAGCACTTAGGATATATCTTGAAGTGATCAGCATAATTTCATAGACTATCTATAGTCCACTGACGCAAAAATTACATAAAAATCAATCCATCCATCTTCTTTCAGGAAATGTCATTTGGTTTCAATATGAATGAAATTATACTTAACCAGTAAAGTACAAGAGATGATATTTAGGGACCAATAAAGTACAGGAGGGGGTATTTAGGGACCAGTAAAGTACAGGAGTGCCTAGAATTGACCACCAACCACATTAGCTTGAGACTGAAGTGGGTGATGCAACATTGCCACAAGAGGTCGCAATAGCTCTTTGGGAGTTTGGATGAAGTCAAGTGACGCAATTCCTGATCATTTGACATTGCATGTGAATCAAGGAAGTGGAAGATTGTTGATTTGGGCTGCGATATGGATGAATGGCCGAATTGAACTCCGTATCCAAAGGGAAAACATGAATTCCGATGCATATGTGAATGTTTTACAAAGACACATTCTTCCATTGTCCTCCCAATTGGGTGATCCTTCCTCCGACTGCATTTACATGGACGACAACGCCCCTTGTCCCAGGAGTTATGGAACTAATTCATTATAAGATCAAGCCGGCATGCGAACTGAAATGGCCCACTTGCTCACCAGACCTCGATCCAATTGAAGATGTCTGGAGTCTACTGAAGCGCGGTTTGCGGCGATCAATTCTTCCTGGGGATGGTCTCACTCGACTTGAAACTTTGTTAAGGCAGGAGTGGGAGAGATTAGATCAAGAAGTAATCAACCGCCTGATCAAAAGCATGCCTTCCCAGATTAGACAAGTGATTGAACTTTCTGGTGAGGCTACGAAATATTAGTGACAACCAGCGAACGTACCATGGGCCGTTTTAAGGGCCAACTGGCTCTAAAGAGCCACTGAACAACAAATAAAATTTTATTTCAACCTTTATTTGCCAATATTGTATCTGCAATTTCTAAAATTTCATTAAATGAGAAAAAGTTTAGATGGTCCACTTTCTATGATCATCACTGGAGTGCATGATTGCTTCTTTATAGCATTCCACGAGTTAGATATCCTAAATGACCGAACCCGTAGGGCAGTGGTGGGCAACGCGTGGCCCACCGGGACATAGGCGTATTGAGTGGCCCGCAGACATTATTTGAATCGATTATGTGAAAATGATTCACTCCGACTTCGACCTTTGAGAGATGTATCTAAGGGTGAGGGATCCTCTTTAGAATTTGCAAAACCATTAATTAACAACTAAATGAGCAATATGATGGCACAAAAAACAAAAATTGACATTCGAATTATCCAACCATGCTCCTTTCGTAATGAATATCTTCTCGCATACGCGATAAATGGTCATCTCCTGCGCGAGTTTGTGCTAAGTCACATAGCATTCAATGCCCTGTTGAGCATGTGTTCTGACCACGCCATGATGACCACGCCTCAATGAACCTTGAAAGAGGCTATACTAATTAGATCTTGACTATACGAATGAAGGAATCCAACCGCATGCTTTTGACAGGCCAATATTTTTCAAATATTCTTGCTGAATTCCATTTGTATACAACACTAATATATATTTCGTATACTCGATTGGCATTAGCACACGACTACCATTTGTGTAGCTCATGCACGGTTTTTGAACACTTAAAAGTACGGAATAAGACATTATGAAGCCTATAATACTGCCTTTTAAAATTAGTGGCCCGTGAGCCTTTTCGCGGGCCACTCCTTGTGTCCCCCATCCCAACTTGGTTGCCCACCAATGCCGTAGGGCCATGATCGGCAATGACATCATTTCATTTTTAAAAGGATATAAAATGACATCATTTTGCGAATTTTATGAAATGATTAGGCCTACCAGTTTCTCGTGAAACATATGCGAATATACGAGTCATACGAATTTTTCGATTTACACTGCTAACACGCTACTTTTACTGCTCTTAGCAATGAAATTGAAATTAGATTGCATGCAGCATCGATAGATTCCAAAAAAATTGAAGACCGAAGAAAGCAGTTTAGTCATACAAAGCTTCTTGTCTATCAAAAATTAGGTGGGGCTTATGGCCTGACAACGCAAGTTTTGATTTAAGCTTTATACACTCTACAAGTATGACTACAATATGCAGTTCGTAAGGCC
>CAJQUW010007284.1:0-10058 GCA_907163375.1 Prostheceraeus crozeri
CACATTACTATTCAGATTCAAGAAATGAAACATAAATTTAGTGAATCATCAGATCATACCGAAGAAAATTAAAATAAAAACTCAAAATTTGAACCAGTAAGTACAATGAAATCTCAAGTTTTTCATGAAGACTTGCAATATAATGCGGTTCATGAAATTCCCTAGATAATCAGCTCAAGTTCCTCTTTATTAAGATGCTCGTTAGCAGAAAGTAATTTCTTTTGATATCCAACAAGTTTCATACTACTTATATATATATATATATATATTGGGTTCACGTCGATAGTACACAAACGTAGGAATAGTTTTCAAAAATGTAGCTAATGTTTGAACCGCACGAACGTGCTCTCTGCAAAAAGCTGAATATTTTCATATCAAAATTTTTACAGTAGACAGATACTTTTTAATACTTACTCTATGCTTTTTGAAATAAAAAGTGATGTCTCTATATTAGCTCTCTAATGAACCTTTTATTTATCCCTATATTATTTCAATGCCAAGTTGATCATTATCTACGCCAGTGTTATTGAAGGCAGTGAAGAGTGCACCATCAAAGGGGACGTGCAGGGGCCATTAATTAATAGTCCGCAGCAATAAAGTTAGTCTAATCATTAAGCTGATGGTATTTTAGAAACACATTTCTCATGCTCTTCAATCTTTCATTTGACCACCACTACGCAGCGCACCGATATTAGAAAGTATCAAACATTCTAGATTTTGTCACAAATCAAAATAACGCATGTGATTTTTTCAATCAATAAAATACCTGGCCCGATGAACATGATTTTTTGGAGGTTCTTTAATTTAGAATCACCACTTTTGATAGATTTTTGAAAATTTTGAAATTTTAACGAAATTTGTCCATAGCTCACCTTCCTAATTACTTTTATTATGCCAAACTGGCTGAACTGCACGAAGAAGTTGCTTATCAGGAATGCATTACTGTAGAGGCTTTAAAGTACGTCCTGTAAATATTGCAAATAATGTACAATTCCCCCTCTTATCAGATGTCTGTATATAATTTCTTTAAGACTTTCCTGTGGTTCATATGCGTGTACAGTGTCTCATTGTGCCTATTGTAAATTCTATCTACCGTTTCCTGCATCTCCATTGGTTGACAGCTAACGGTAAAATGTATTGATTTTGCTTGACGATTACAGTGTCCATCTGCCCTGACGATGAGATCTGTAAGGTCGCAGAATATTGGCTCGCTTTGCCTTTAATAAAACGTTCATAAACACTTCAACTACACGCAGTTAATTTCGCATAATGAGAATGAGCGATTATATCAATGGGAATCAATGAATTCAATTTAGGTCTTGTTTTAGGTGTTTAAATGAGCAAATGTTTTTTTTTCCAGAACAAGACATCCGCCAAGAAATTTGCACAAACGAAGATTTTGTTTTCATTTTTCGCGCAAGAGCTCACTGTGTGAAAGGCTTGTGCATAGCAGCCAGTAATACAGCTAAATTCAATGATTCAGAGTGCAGTTGAGTTCTCTTAACCACATTATTATTTGATGCGCTTTTGTTGCCCATATTTCATGGTGATGTTTTATATAGTGTACTTTTTCGGCACATTTTGATTCGTCTTGTTTTGTCTGCGAACTATACTGGATTTTCGTTTTTCACTTTTTGCAGTTGCGATAATGAATTATTCACTTAAAAAAGCTTCATGCACTTTCCTTTTTTGGAACGATCTACCATTTCGTGCCTTAGTCAAGATTAATTTGCAGAGCATGTAATTAATCCAAATGTAATTATTTATGAATTGACAAGTATTAACTGAAGTTCCATCTATTAACGACCTTACAAGTTCTCATGTTTTCATATTAATCCGAAAGACCTTTATTATTTCATTTATTTCCTCTTTATGTGTACTAAGAAGGATATCATTTTGGATCTAAGCATCCTTGACTGTGTTTTGAGTCCTGCCAACGTCTACCATTTTCTCCGACTGAACTGTGAGTCAGGGCAACGTTTGCCATGCGTTCCGACTGTGCTTTGAGTCTTGCCAGCGTTTACCCGCTTCACCGCTTTCGCTCTGGGTTTTGTGCATGTCTTATTAATACAAATAAATTTGTGTCTATTTGGGGCCCCAAAAAATTTTTTTTTTTTACATGGTATATACGATACGAATGTTCATGCGATTCCTCAATACAGTACTTAGATGGATGTCCGTATGTGATATGCGTGTTACATGTGCTATATGGCATTTTTCGAGTTAGTAGAGGGTGCTAATGCTAGTCCTATGCAACTCAATGTTTTTGTGCTAAAATGGACTACGAATTTAGTACGTGATTTCGAAACCTAAAGAGGTTCTATGATGAGTGCTAAACATTTTCAAAATCAAGAGTATTGGATATGGAATTTTTTCCCTGTGGTAGTTAGCACCAGGTTCAGCGATCTTTATATTACTCATTTGGGATTTTTGTGACAGCAGTGTATTGTGAAATACATACGAGATCAAAGCATATATACTTGGTTGTCAAATTCCAGATGTCCTCAAGAAACCGCAGATCAAAGGATATTTGCCTTCAGGGGATTTTTGATTGAAGAATTTGACAAGTGAATACCCCCCCCCAGTGCACTTGCCAATTATCTTCTGTGGACTGTTTTTTTGCAACTATGAAATGTTCTTTTAAATGCCGATGATCATCAGTTTCCCATTCATGAATGTCATCTTGCCCATCAATGCATGTTAAGGAATTTATGGCTATTTGGCGATCGCCTTTATCTATATGATAATTGATATGATATCATCTCCACGAGAGAAGTTTTCCCGAAAAAATATTTGTACAATCCTTGCATATCAAGCTCGCAATATTGAAAAAATTACAGAAGTTAAATAAGACTACCGGTGAAATTCACTTCCTAAGGTTTCCGTCACATGCTTAAAGCTTGACTGACAAATACCTAGATGAAAATTGCAAAAGAATGTGCGAAAAAAAATTTTTTTGGGGGGGGGTGGGGACATTCGATTCGCTTTTGCACCTCAAAACATTGAAATTTGTTGTGCTTCGTGGAAGAATGATGAGTTTCTTCTATTTTCACATTATTGCTGCATTAGAACTACTGTCTATTCATTGCATGGTAGTAGTTTGTATCTATTTCAAATTATTATTATAGAATGAAAATGACAATACGCACCTTATTTTGTCGAATATGACCAGGTGGTTTAGCAACTTAATTAAATATTTTGTTTATCTGCTTCGGTTTGCTAGAAGTGTGATTAATCGAAATTGACGGCACATCGAGGCATTTATTAATTTGGCAAGAAGGAATTCTAATACTGTTACAGAGAACCACTCCCCATAAATTGTGCGGTCGCTTGCGGATTAATGTGTGTTCCAGCAAAGTGCTTCGATGCCAAAATTCCTTCAGATTCGAAATATTTCAGATTCATTGCCACAAGTTTTCTACATATGTTGGCCCTTCCGATCATTATTAAAAAAAGTAGCAGGCGCACGAAAAATAGTTAATTGATGATTTCACCATGTCTTCTCACCATTCCTTGCATACACTGATCGACTGTTAGCCAGGACGATGTGTGTTTTGGTGTGTGCAAGTGATATCACAGCACGTCGCATCTCTCACTTGGCTCTGGTTTTCCTCTGCTGAAGCTTATTGTTTCCATTTCCAATAGCAAGCGATACACGATTTATCCATTCGAGAAGGAGCAAGTTGTCTAATTCTGTGTTTTGCATTTCATTAATTACGGCCTCATTACAGATACAACCCTCCTTTCTAGGAAACCGAAGCGGCAACCTGATGAATTAATTTCTGTGTGTTTAGCTCTACATGCTTTTGCAATTAAGATTTAAGTTGTATGAATAGTTTTCCAGGTTGTCAATCAAATATAAATCTCGATGTTAAATTGACTAGATGCAGACATTGTCTATGATGACAAAAAGTACTATTGTTGATGAGAGAAAGGGAGAACTTAAGAGAAGGTTGTTTATGTACGCAGGGATAAATTAGGTCCCTACTAGTAGACTACCAAGTGCCTTAAAGCAGGGTTGGAGGAGGCGGCAGAAATAATAACTCTGATCCGCTTCCGAATTGAAGTTTTTGCATGTATTTGAATTCAGTCATTTTGTGTGAAAAGGTGAGTGTATTTGAGACGAATGCATGTCCCCAAAGACATTTAAACTCATTTCTCCCTTGGGCGACGATCTTGTGTAATTTAGTGTCTTCCTCTTTTACATTCGTACGTTTTCTCACTTGATTATTTTATTTGGTCAATTTTCTGTTTTGTGTGTAACAGTTTTGTATCAAATTTGATTGCTTGTGATTGTCAATACGCTAAAACATACGCTGCTACTACATAGTTTACTTATCAATAAAGAAAAGTTTCGATGATTTCTTCCTTTAAAATATGCGTTGGCTATTTCATAAGTGCCTCATTTTCAATAAAATACTTAGAAGAAGTACCGAAATACTTCTGAAAAGTGTTTTTGATATAACAAGAATTTTGGTTCAATTTTTATGCAATCAATTGTTTCACTTGATTGATGACTGTTAGAGGCTTGACTCGCTAAGTGGCTGAATCATCTCGTCCGAACGGCAGCATGAGTTACATGATTGTAAGTCCTGCATTTGATATCCCAATAGATAGGCCTACAATTTTCTTTAGAATTTTTTGAAATAATGGTCAGCTGCAAGTTGCCTGTATCTTTTATCATCCCTAGCTTAAAAAGTTCTATTTGAATTTTTGATGGAATATTAAGATGATTAATACCGATGAATTGAAATTCATTCTGATGGGTCGAATCGGTTAATTGTATAATTAATGGTTAATCGAATGGGAACTTCATTTAGTCCGAATCGCGCCCACCTCTAATCGGGGGGTTTGACTTTAATTTAGCGGCTATTGTACAGTTATTCTGAGGACAAGTTTTTAATTGCAACAAAAATAAAACGTGCAAGTGAGATTTTCGATTTCATTCTCTTCAGCGATATTTTCCATTAGAACACGATCGTGGTCCACGATGGTAAAAGATCAGGGACTATTTTTCCTCTTCACTGTCGCTTCCATTGTTTGTCTATGATAAGTCAGCAAACTAATGTCGGAACACGTTACCCACCGTTCATAATTTCGCAATGTGGTAAGAATTTTAATGACACTTAATTGTAATTCACTATTATCTACAATGCACGCAAATAACTGAAGATGGGAAGCGGAAATGCCATGACAAAGATCACAAAATGTCATCTGCAGCAATTCCCAGAGCACAAATGTTAAAAAGCATACTGTATAGATTTGCTTCCCTTGCCCTTTTATTTTTTGATGAATACACTGTAATCAAACGAATAAAATGCCAAACCTCATGTTAATCATAGGAGACACTGAAAATAAATTTCTGAGCAAAACACGCATTATCGATGTTACTGATGTACATGCAAATAACAAAATATTCATTTGTAACTACACGTCATCTGTCTAGGAAAGATGCAGGCAGTTGAGAATACCTGACTTCACACATTACTAATTACATTAGTTGTGCTATACTCTTAGCACTATATGTCTAATTACATATGTAAGAGATATTTTTGAGATTATAAATTAATAGTTCTTCACATCATGTCAAAAAATTTTCTAAAAGAGAGGAAGCTTGGCTTGTTCCTTTGAACCTCTATCATTCTCACTGTTCAAACGAGATTAATAACCGAACCGTAATTGGGCCGGGCACAGAAGTTACCCGTATCCTGTCGGACTATTTATCTGGAAAGCAAAAAATGGCAATGTATGGAAACATAAGCTGTACAACAAAAACAGAGAGAGTTAATTTGGTGAATGCAATTAGTACTTCAGACCATAGCGTAAGTATCAGGTACACTGTAAACTGTAGACAGCCAAAAATCAGACAAAATAACAGCCAAAATGATCAGACAATTGCAACAGACAGCATCAGACAATCAATAGCCAAAAGTGGCTGTTCAGAACAGACAAGATGGAGAAAGTCAACACAAAATATCAGGCCTGTTACTATGTCTAGAATTTTGACGCTGGAAAACGATTTGACACTAGCTACTTACAGTATATTGGTCATCTATTCTATCAGTTATATCGCTGTCACAACTCACTCAGAAAAGCTTCTTACAAGCAGATTATTAATTATTCTGATATTTTCCCAAGATGTCTTCCGTTCTGTCGCTGTCAACCTTTCGAGGATGTTATATACCCTTGAAATGTTGTTAAGAACATAGTAAAAACAGAATTAAAAGATGTATAAATATGTCAAATATTCAGATGGTTATTCCAATGCTTCAAGTATTTCAAACAACCCTAACTTATTTAAACATTGGATATTCTGATAATCGAAAATTATAAAGGATACATCAATTTTGATAAAAGTGTATATATCAGCATAAGTAGTATGATATGCATAAACGTAATAATACAAATTGGTTCCGTGCGATGAGACCAAAAATTGTCTGATAAGCAGGAAATTTATATGATATAAGTAGATCCCCCTAGCCCAAAATCTGATTGGCTGATAAATTGTCTAAAGTGGCTGTTTATAGTTTACCAGTGTATATCGTGGATGAAAATAAATAAATAAATTATGGTAGTAGTAAGAACACAGTTACATCCCCAATGTGCAAGCAGTTCGGTTTTACCAAATGACTCGAGTTGAGACCTGTACACATGTAAGATATGTAAAATTTTTGCAATTTTTAGTAATTACCGCGGCGAAATTGACCTGATCAAGAGGCAGAAGGGGAGATATAGTTTTTTACAGAATCCTCCGTGTCTTGACTACCTTGGAGGAGGTAATAAAGTTTGTTAAATTAGGCAATTTGATAGGGTAAATTTCCTTTAAGCTAACATATTAATATGAGCACCTTCTTAAGCCTTTTTAAATTATATTTTTAAAAAATTTTTCCCATTAATTAAAAAAAACCCACTATCACTGCCTGCCACAGAAAAAAAAAATGTCACAATCAGAGACAGTCATCGTGATTAACTTTATAAGATGTACAGTAAATGAATCCACGTGGCTCTTCAGATTCAAGAAATGGAACATCAATTTAGTGAATCATAAAATCATGCCGATGAAAATTGAATAAAAACTTGAAATTTAAAAGATCTCAACTTTTCCGTGAAGACTTGAATTACAATGCTACTCGTGAAATTTCTTTGATAAACAATTTAATTTCCGTATAATTAAGACATCTGTAGTTGACTTTATACTAGTTAGAATCCTACTTTGAATAATAATGGTTATTGACACATTAATAAGAAGATAATATTCATTCTGAAATTATTTTCAAAATTAAAGTCTTTTAGACAATTCTTTTCAAATGCAATTTGCGAATGTTCTAGGCACCACATGAGGCTGGGAGTCGCACCATTTGAATTGCATTGATCTCCTCTGTCACTTGGTTATAAATTTTTGCTGTTTTGGGATCAACGTTCTCCCAAAAGATACGGCTTGAAATGCAAATCAATTCTACAAATAAAAAGGTGTCTATGATGCTTTCTAAAGCCCGCGATCATTCTACTAGTAGTAGTATTTATTTCTAGTAGTAGTAGTATCATTCTACTAGTAGGTATAGTATTTATTTCCAATTATTTTTTAGTCCGACGTTTTCAGATCTACCAATAGTGTGGATCTCAGCCAGTGTATTGAGCGATTCCATGTTTCCATGTCTCGACAAGGTTGATTACTTGGTTGATGTCTAATATCACAACGCCTTTTGATCACCAGAAACATAGTTTATGCAATACAAATCGAAACGGATGAATTCCATGGTAAGCGAGACATGGAGGCAGAACTCCGACCATGATGTGTGATCTCTAAATTCTTATGAAGCTTCATCTGTCAAATCAATCAGCATATTATTGAAACTCTTTTCGTCATTAGACACGCATTGAAGTTGTAATTTGAGATAGCCCAAAATGCAATTTACATATAAAAATCAAAATACAGCGAAAATGCGTCTATGATCAGCCATTTCAAGCGTTTTTCAACATCAAGAATGTGCAGATGCATATTAAATAGTGTTTTGTTTTGGCTATGAGCATTGTCATAAACTATTGTGAGCATGTAAACACCTATAGGGAAGCATATCTCTCTGTTACGATGTTCGTGTCCTCGGCGAAATGTCATGTGCCTATTTTTTTATAAGAGAACCAAATTTGCATTGAAAAACCAATATCCAGACCCTGGTTTTTCAACAATGCAAAGATAAAATCACAAAACCAGATGATCTCTTAAAGCCACTGAAGACCAAGCTTCGCTAGAGTTAAAGGAGAGGTTTTAAACTTTTAATCCGTCACCTTGACAGAGGCATTTAAATGCAAACAGGACATTTGGATTTGAGCTTGATAGCAGTAGGGGGAAATTTTTGACCGGAAGCTTTTGGTTCAGCGCCGTAACCAAAGCCAGAAAAAGTGGTGATCAAAAGGAATAGGGCATCGATTCTTATATCACCAGTCTCATCCTTGCTCTTAGAACTTCCGCGTATAATTTTGAAAACAGTTTAATTATAAATAGAATAAGGAGGAGATAGGCCAATTTGATGCTTGAAAAGGACTCTCAATGCATGCATTTGGTGCTATCCGTATTTCCTCAAATAATATTTTAAATAGGGTCCGTAGATAACCATGTGAATCAGACATGTATGGTAGTTCTACGCATGTGAAGATCCCAATGAATATCCTTCTGTAAATTATTGCAACTTGACCTATGATGAATTCACAAATATCGGACTTCTATCAATATTCGCAGAGTGAAAAGTAAACGATGCTCCCAAACCTGATTTTCTGGATTGTGAGGAATTTTATTGCATTAAATTGAATCAAATACCATGTGTGCGATGTCGACAACACCCTGAAGGAAACAAGATAACGTTCTGTATTCCACTCTGTTTGTGATGGTTTCGTTCGTTACCTTTAATTATTCCATTAAGCATTTTTTGCTTCTCGAATTCATTTGTCATCCTTCTGAACAAAGAGAGTTTATTATTGATGATTCGACAATGAAGTTGATGAAGAATCGTGAGAAAATTAGGCCTACACCTGTCAATGTTGCTCATATTCAAAAAATAATAAATTGATGCTCAATCAATCTGCTTGAAGCAATGTAAGGCCTGTTTACCGGAAATATTAGGAAGGTATATCTTCAGTACCGGGGATGAGACAGTACAGTGCAGGGGAACACTGGTCTGCTGACATATTACCATAGCAATAGGACAATGAACAGCCAAAGGAGAGAAGAGACGACCTGTCTAATTCTGTGGTTTGACTAGAAGGGAAGCATTGAAGCATGTAGCTTTATTGAAATGGAACAATTTCCTGACTAAATACCATAGCAATCGAACAATGAGCAGCCAGTTCATAATTAAACACCCAAATTGTGCGAAGTTTCAGTCACTGTTATCAACCGGATCACACAGCAAAGAGACACAGTCGATGTCATATTGTACAAAGAAGTTTGTGAACGTTTTTTCATGCGCCTGCTAACTTTTTTTGAAATGATCGGAGGACCCAACATTATCGAGAAAACTTTTGCGCAATGATCTGAATTCTTGCCATCTAAGGGAATCGTGGCAATTGGAGCGATGGACGACTACTTTTCCTATCTCAGTAAGAAAATAAGAAATTCTTTTTGCCCACTTGGTAAGTACTGAGTGTACCATCGTTTTGAATCAGTTTGACCTTCTGGTAAAATGACACGCTTAAAAAAATCTACATGTAATTCTGCGCTTCCATCACATCAACCGCAGCCTGCACAGCTACACTCATGTGTTTCACTGTATCCACTAACATTGTGAAAGAAATGTAACTTATTCATTCATTGATTCCTCTAAAGTTCCTTACTTTGGGTAATTTTCCATCAAACCAAGAATAGAACTTGACAAGGGCAACACTTGCCTCTTAATTAGAGAACCAGAACACCTGATCGAAAATCTCAAAGAACCGCTCCCTTACTCTGCTCAGCACGGGAGCCAGTGCCACACTGGAAACTTAGCTTGCACGTCTGCATATTACTTGAGGCAATCTGTCCATTCAAATACAACTTTAACTTGAAACAGTCACCACTGTACAGA